>WYDI02009193.1:0-46635 GCA_009867235.2 Psittacus erithacus | reverse complement strand
TACTGTTAGTCTCCACTCTCCATTAGACTTTCGCACTGGCCATATGGGGCTATTAAAGGGTGAGCGGGTCCTACTGAACACTCCTTGACTCTCCAGTCTACGGATCAGCTTATGGATGGGAATCAGGGGGTCTCGGTTGGTGTGATATTGCCACTGGTGCACTGTTGTGGTCGCGACTGGCACTTGCTGCTCTTTGACCTTCAGCAACCCATAAATTATGGACACTACCATAAATTCCACTCAGTCGTGCAGCGCTGTCAAAAAAAAACCCTGACATTTTTTCCCTTTACATCTGGGATCAGCAACTGAAAACAAACTGGCATGTTCAATTAATGGTCTAAAAAGTGAATAATTTTCACTGAATAATGATGCAAATGTAACATTTAAAAACCTAACTACAGTGACACAGAAATTTTTCCATGGACTTTCAATGCAAAAATTGATAAACCACACAGTCATTCTATATTTTATTTCCCCTTCTCTAAAAATGAGACACTAGCATTAATTTTTCCCTGTTTTGGGATTTTTTCTTGATGAAGAGGCAACTATCTTTTAGAGTAGCGTATGGAGCATCAGAACTGCCCTGGTGTCTTGATAGACCTTTATGAACAATAGCATAACAGCCTTAAGTCAAGGTCGCTTTTCTTTTCCAAAGTGTCTCAGGAAACACACATCTGAGGAGAAACATCCCACTTTCAACATAGATTCATATATGGCACTGGTGTTCACACATTTTAGATAAATTAACAGTAAGAACTGTTACAGCTTTGAGGCTTTATGAGAAGATTATACCATTTTAAAATTAAGCTCTTCTCCAAATAGCCAGGCCATAATGAAAACGCTATGAAATGGCTATGAGAAAAGCATTAGGAAGGCAATTAAAGCTGAATGCACAGCACTTACTAAAAGACAAGAAGCAGGAAAAGCTGCAAACAGTGTTAATCAAAGTTAAGTTTCTCAGCCACATATCTGTAAGTTCCAGAGGGAGTCATAAATCTAAGATTTTTTGAAGGACAGAAAAAGAATTTCTGCTAGGAATGAGGCAACCGCAGATTGCTTGAGTTGTTTTTGTTTCCTTTTCTTCTTTGTTTTTCCCCCAAAAACTCATTTGCCCTTTAGGCAGCACTTGAGCAACAAGCACAAGTCAGTTTTCCAATCCCAACATCCAAATGAAGGGATTGCTACTCACGCTACTTCTACACTGTTCTTGAGGTTGAATAAATTGTTAAAATCAAGAAAGGGAAATAACGTACTGAGAAACCTTTATAAATATTATGATGGGAGCCCGGTTTATTTGTGCTGAAAATTTTTCTAGATAGTTGAAGAAGTTTTATAATAACACTGGTTGCCTCATTATAAAAATCAAAGAATTTTTAAAGCTCTCCTATCAGTTCTCCTTATGTAATATGACTTTAAAATGTTTAAAAAATACTGAAATATTTGATGTATCATACAGAAGTAACATCTGTTACTTTAAAAGCATTAAAAGAAAGAAATCTAGAATGGAGCAATAGCTGAGAAAATGAAAGATAATGACCCTCCATGGGTGACTATATTTATTACACTGAGATTCATTTCCTTTGATCTTAAATTATATTGTTTAGTTCAATATTCTGAGTACCCAGTATTGGAGGGGACACTTGGGAACCTGGGAAGACAGTTGCCAAAAAGACAGTTAGAACTTTCAATGAATTACACAAATTAAATATTGTGTTTATGATAATTTGCATGGGGTAAGTTGTTACTCTGATATCGTCTGATCTCTTCTAATGTTTCTGACCTCTTCTACCTAACAGCAGACATGCTACAGGCATATAATTTGTGAATGTTTTTGCAAGAAGTTTCCTTTTGTTGAGATCTCAAATCTTTGTTATAAAAGTCCAAGGCCAATATTATCAAAGGAAATCTATGGAAATTGAGTCTTAAAAAGATTGCTGTCACTCACAAAGAAACCCAAATACATTCATCTTTAAATTCTCCTTTCTCATGCAACAAAACCATACTATAAATTACACATGAAAGCTGAACACCCTGAAGAATCTCTCTGGGTGCATGACAGATGAGTTACATATTAGCCAAATATGACAGAATTAAGTGTCACTTATGTATTACTTTCAATAAAACTGATGGATGAATAGATTAAATAAAAATAAAAAATAAAAAATAAGAAAAAAGAAAAGAAAAATCTCTGTGCAGTTTTCATTTAAATTGACCAAAGGAATAAATGCAATGCTGAGGATGTTGGTCTACTAATTTTTCAATACTGCTGCTTCTAAGTATTTCAAGATATAGAAAAGATCCCTGTATGGAAAATAAAACCAGCTAGATGACCAACATGGATTTTGAGGTAGTCAAGGAGCTTCTTGGTTACTTGGGACCTAGAAAATCCACAGTGAACAGGTGGAAATTTGAAAGGTTACCTAAAGTTTATGAGAAATGTGCTGCAACAGAAGACAAGTGCATGACAGAATAAAGGAAGCTGTCGGGAGATCTTTAAAGAAATACTGTCTAAAAACCTGTGAGATTTGGAGTAGACTGATTTAGCACTATATATTTTATAGAAGAAATATCCTAAAATGTTTTGCTAAAATATGAAGCAGCCTACAAAACGTTCTAATTAACCTATGTTGAAAGGAAAAGGTACCATTCTGCTTTATTTTGTACTATTTTTGTCATTGTGTATTTCTTATACTTGCAACAATTATCACCACACAGAGCAATCCTTAGAGCTTATCAGGCCCTCCCAAAATATTTGGAAACTTATTAGTAATTATGTAGGCGTAACACAAACAACATGAAAAATATTAGTTGAATCAGCTAAAGTTCTGAAAGCCAAATGCTTCTCAAGCTCTTCATGCGTTTTTGCATCTCAGAAACACTTAAACTAATGCTAACACAGAAAGTTTTAGTGGGTAAATTATAGAACAGTAACAATAAAACTACTAAGTGTAAAATACCCAATTTTCACTACAAATAAGCTACTGGACTTCATTAACAATGTCCTACATTGCAGTTCCTATAGTCTAACAAATTATTGGGAATATAGTGTTAGAGAAACAGTCTTCCCAGAAAAGAAAATCAAACTGTCATAGGTCAAAACAGACAAGATAAACTTTATTTGGAACTCAGCTGCTGCCTACAACTGGTGCAGGATATAAGACCAGTATGTTCTGGCCATGATACATCATGGAGGTGTTAAGCTACCCAAGCACTTCCTACGCTGCAACGAGGAAGCCTGGACAATATGTGTTACCACATACTGCTTTTTAAAAGGTTAAGAGAATATTCTTCCCTCTTTAAACATAGGCAAAAGAAGTCAAAGGTGAAATACTGTCTTCAGAATCTTGGAAAGAAAGCAGCAAACAGTTGGTGACTTCAGATGTTACAGAAATCAGTGTAACAGATGCATCTTAATCATCAGTATGATCAAAGGAATTAATGCGGTCAGCTCATCTTTATCCACTAATGGCTAAAAGCTGTTTATGTTCCTAGAAGAATTCCTATACTGAACTAGGAGTTTTTAGATTTGTGCAGAGGTACTGAGAAATCTTAAAAAAAACACCTCTTAAATACCTCTCCAATCATGTTTATAATTTGCACATAAATAAAATATATGCTTTTTAAGTGAAGAATCTGTACCCCTTAACATGTATCTCCAGTGATACAAACGGAAATGTAAACATCAGTGACAGCCTGCATGTGAGTGCTAGAAAGTCACAAGATGGGAAGATCTACGAGAGACCCAGAAAGGGTTTGAACTAGCTTTATTACTTACATACACCTGGTAAGCTGGCTAGACAGGAGCTGATTTTGGCTGTTTAGATATGCAGCATTATTTGTGTTTGCAGAGCCAAGAATAAGCTATGAAAAGCAGGCCATTACAGGTGTGGTCACCAAGAGCTGTTTTCAATTTTCTTCAAATAACTTCTAGATAATCTTGGTCTTCTTCCACTTCACACTTGCTGGCAACTTAGCCCTAAACCAGCTTAGGAATTGTAGTCTAAGAGGACCACTGTATTCTAGAAAAAATGGATAGATGAGAGGTGATAACAGGAGTCTACTGGGCTTCAAGGACTTGTCTAGTGTTTGTCAGAGAAGAAACCTCTCCTGAGCGTCTACTTGTAATGGCCCTGGCTATAGACTACAGCATACAATAACTGCAGAATCTTATATAGAATGGTGTTAGGTTTTTCCCTTTCTCAATGTGAACAACATTTAATGCACATTGCGTATTCACATTAAAGTTACTATGAACATCTCTCTAACATATGATGAGACAGCACACGCTAGTAAAATTTCAGCCCCAGTAAAAAAAAGATGTGTTAAATTTATTAGCAGAAAAGCTTTTATGAAGAGGTACAAAGATAAGAATATTTCAGAAAATACCTCCTTTTCTACTTTGAGGTCATAAATTGTATGTGGACTCAAGACTGTGTTAACTGTAACTGCCCATATGCTTATTTACTGCTTAGAACCTGTAAGTATAAAAGAGAACAGCCTGTTTTGATTAAAAAGTCCCTAAACAGAACTTAGACATTAACAATAAATCCTGTTATTCCAACAGGCTTCCGTAATTTAAAATAGGACCTGGCAAATGTGATGATTGCAGTTTAATCAACTTAGCCGAAAGAACACTTAGAGGGCACAGTACTTGTAAAGAGTACAGACAATTGTGAGAGACCACACACAGTGGTAATTCAGTTATTTTCTGTGACACAGTGTAAGTACCAATCATCCATTATAAACAATGTGCTCTTGGATACGGTATATTTATAATGTCATCTACAACAAAGGTAGATTGTGGGCAATCAGATTCAGAGTTTGGCTTCTGGACGGGTCAATTTGATGTGCTATCTTTTGACCACCAATACAGCACTGTTTCTACAGTTCACCCTATTATACTGGTAACCTGAGTGATAATTCTAACATGGAACTGAATCCAAACCAGAAATCTAGAACTATACATGAGGTATATATATGTATAAGGTACAAGCTCATAGTAAGAAAGAAAGTAAGTTTATGGAAGAACTTAAAACCAATGATTTTACTCTAAATAATATTACACAAAATTGTCACCTGCATACAGAAAAAGAATAACCTTCACCACCAGAGCCAAAAGCATATTTAGATATACTACTTTATGGACAGAGAAAAACTAAAGAAACAAGAACCTTGGGGGAATGACATGCTGCTAAAATTCTGTGAAGCTGTTTGTCTGTAATACATGTTAAAAAAAAAAGAAATCCGACAAATTTATGTTAGAATAAATACATATTCATTTTACAGGGAGTCAGAAAGGCTCCTTGAAAAAAAACAAAGCTTTCTATAAAGACTCATATGCATATGTGGCGAGTTAAAGGATTCAAAAAATCAAAATTAATATATTAAAAACATAGTTAGCTTGGAAAACACAGGCTCAGGCACAGGTACCCTATGGTGCAGAGCACTGTGAACCAGATGGTTTGGGGTATGTTGTCTGAAGGCAGTGGTGCGATGGAGGCAAATGAATTGTACTTCCTGAGATACTCTGAAACACTAGATGCTGAGATCTTTTTGCAGAAATTATTTGCTTCATGTCAACACTTGTAAAGTTCCCACAACTGCCTATACCAGAGCATGCATTCTTGTCACAGAGTGCAAACATAGGAATTGCATTGTTTGATAAAACATTCTTTTCCACGAAAAGAAGGAAAGAGCAATCTGAAGCCACTAACACCAAGGCCAATAGAACAAGACAACTGAAATAAAAATTGGTGAAAATTACTCTACAACCTGCAGGTTAAAAAAAAAAAAAATAATAAAAAAATAGGCAAAATACTTGTGGATACATGTCCACGCTACACAAGCAGTACACTTCATAATCAGGCAATTAAAGTCTGGAATTGAGCATGCTGGAACAAATGTTAGTTTCTACTTAAACAAGAAATTTTGAATTCACTAGGCTGACATTTGCACCAATAAAGACACAATTACTGAAGCGACCTGGATTCTCAAAGTAAAGGAACAAGGATTGAATCAGTTCTTAGTACTCTTTATGGCTTGCTGACTGTCTACTAAAATATGCAGCAAAATATATAAAAATCCCTTAATTTTAACAGCCTTTGACCAACACAAAGCAGACATTTATCCTATGTGAGGTACGTGGTATTCCCTGAAGGACAAGTAATGCTATCTAAACATAAATGTGCGCCCACAGAGGAAGAAGCTTTCAGAAGTTCATATAGATCAAAATGTATGACTTACAGGAAAAGGTTAAAAGAAACCTGGATTTTTGTGTCTCACCAAATGACTGCTTTCTGGACAGATCATAGGTTTCCAATACACAAAGTTGTGAGAACAGTTGGTCAATTCCCCCTATCCTCTCTTGGAGGGCAATGAGACATAGACTCAATTTCCAGGGAAAGATTCCTGCCAACTATCTGGAAGGCACGAAAATAAAGGAAAATCCATCTATACACAGAATTAAAGCAACGAAAGAGATGATGTCAACCCACTCAGCAATTGCTCTTACTGAGTATTGCCGAAAACCAATACTCAGGTTCTGCATCTATGCAGAGGCTTAGATAAGTAAACATTTAAGCCTGATTCAACCCTTCATTTTTGTGATTCAGGAATAGTTTCAATGTTTGGATTAAACCTCAAGTAATACAAACAGATTTAGACCTAAATTCCAATAATCTCTGTTATAAGAAAAGTGAATGCTAATTTGGCTTCTAACTGTATATATCATGATTAAAAGACTGCACAAAAAATTGCATTATTATTACTGGAAAATGCTGCTGGAAAGTACACAAAACATTCCTTTTGTTGGTTTTACTTACGTATTTTATTTACATATTTACTTCACTTTTTTTCAAACTGAATTATACACATTCCAACTATATTGGGATTCCTTTCATGTTTCAAGTGCTCCATAGTGTGCGTATTTCTCATCTTGTTGTTTAAAGCATATGAAAAAGGTGAGGAAGGTGTTGCAGGTAAGGCTGACACTCTGTCAGCCATAAGCTGCTCTCTGGTCAGCATTTGTTTTTAAACACACACAAGGTAAAGTATTACTGTTAGCGATTTCCAAAGAGATTCAGAAGTAAATTAAAGAAGCTACCCAGCTGGTGATAATGAGAAAGAATAATCAGACACAGAACATGATTTTACTTGAAATATTTCCCAATTTCCTTAAGCAAATAAAGTATGTGTTTTTAAGGTTAAATAACGAACCAGTGTCCAGTACGAGCTTAAAAGTAATTTACTGCTGCTGTGATCTAAACCAGAACCTCTCATAATGCTCTGAAATCCACATGGGGTTAGGGTGGGGGAACATAAGAAAAAAGCAAGCAGATTTCTCTCACATCCCTGCAGATGCTGTTTCTAGACTACAAAGTATGTTCTACCAATAAATTGATAGGATGAAATTTAACAGAAATCTAATTAAAACAAGTCAAATGTGTAAAATTAAAAAGGAGAAATAAAATCTGCTCAAGCTCTTCTTCACCAAATTAAACAGGAAAAAACAAACAAAACAAAACTGACTAGCATTTGTTATTATTTCCTGTATAAGAAACAGCATGTATTATCTTTTCATTGTGAGAATTTACAGTTAAGTTCTGCCCTAACAAGCAGCACCTTATTAAAGAAAAAAAATACCTGATTCCCTAGTGGACAAGTCAAATGTGGGCCAGCAGTGTGTCCATGCAGCAAATCCTGGGCTCTGTCAATAAACAGTGCAGCCTGCTGGTTTAGTAAAGGGAGACTGCTTTCTTCTCTTCAGCTTCTATGAGGCCACATCTGGATCCTATTTGAGGCTCCCCAGTACCAGAAAAATATTCACATGCTGGAGTAGAACCAATGGCAGGCCACTAAGCTGGTCGGCGGCTGGAGTACGTAATGTACAAGGAGATGCCAAGAGAGCTGGACCTGCTCAGCCTGGAAAACCAATAATCAGAGGATGCAGAGAAGATGGAACTAGACTCTTCTCAGGAGTATGCAGTGACAGGACAGAGGCAATAGACGAGTTGAAATGTGGCAAAATCTGATTGTATTAGGAAAAAATAGATTAGGGGGTTTTTGTTGTTTAAATTGTGAAGGTGGTTAAATACTGGATCAGTTTAGTCAGACAGGTTGTGGGATCTCTGTCCTTAGAGGTGTTTAGGACTTGACTGAACATGATCCTGAGCAGCCTGACCCGATTACACATATTTCAAGGAGGGACTTGGATTAGATGACTCCTGGAGGTTCCTTCCAGCTTAAATTATGTCTCTACTATTCTATTAAGGAAACATCGAAATACAATTTTCCAGAGTGCTCCAATTCACCAAAGATTTAAACAAATTTTCTTTGGCAATTAGCAAAACTAATTGTCTTCCCATAGATTTGACTTTCTTACTCACTAGATCTCTTCCCTCCAACACAAAAAATCCCACATCCCTCCCATGAAACACCCACTGGACCAGATATAGAACACATACCACAGTTAGACAGGAGCTGACTTTCTAGCTGGTATATGTATTGACCAGTGGGCTAGCTGCTTTCAAACAGAATACAAATGATCTTTCTTTTTCCCCACTATTGACAGTTATTACAACACTTTTGCCACTACCGCTTTCATGGAATTCTGGACACTGAATATCTTGAAGACCTCTAACCTTTTGACAAATGCTTTTGAAACCATTGGTTCAGAAATTCCCAGCGACAGTAAAAAGACAAGCAGTGCACATTATCTCTTTGGAAACCACGTTCAGAATCACTACTGGCTAATGCACAGGGCAAGCAGCTTGAACTGTGGCTCCACTGACGACTCGTACTTTCTGACATTTAGTATTGGCTTTGATTTAGCATCTCTGTAGTGGCCTTTGTTTTCCCAAGCAAGTGTAAGATGTCCAAAAGTAGAATAATTCCTTACTCTTTGTTTTACTTCTGTCAAAGGCCAGAAACAAGTCCATAGACAACAGGATTAGCCCTTCAAAATCAAGTGAGAATAGGAATCATGAAGATAATACTGAAGACAAGACTGGTTTAAAACTAAACATCCATTCAAATCAGATCATACTATATCACTAAGCAAATAATTTTTCTATAGTGCAGGTGCTGAAAGTCTCTAGGTTTACCATAGGATTGGGCAAGTGTAAGTGAATCATAGAATACTTCGGATTGGAAAGGACTTCAAGATCACCCAGTTCCAACCCCGTCATGGGCAGGGACAACTCACATTAAAACATGTCATCCAAGACTCCGTCCAACCTGGGCTTGAACACTGCCAGCCTATTGCAGATCTGGCTGGCTGTTGGCAAGTGGTGAGCCATTGTATTCTCTCCCCTTGTTATTTCCCTTGTCATTGCTATTATTGGTGGCAGCAGCAGTGGTTTGTGTTATACCTTAGTTACTGGACTGTTCTTATCTCAGCCTGTGGGAGTTGTATTCTTTCGATTCTCCTCCCCATCCCTCTGGGAGCTGAGGGAGGAAAGGGTGGGGGGAGTGAGTGAAGAGACTGCGTGGCTGGGCTTAAACCACGACAACAGTATTTTATTTCTTATGCATTTTGAAAGCGCATAAACCCATTATTCTTAGAAAGTAATCTCCATCAGGAAAGAGGGACACTTTGAGAAACACAAAATAATCCTTTTTGCTTTTAATATTTGTCTTGCTTTCCTACTGCTTCCTGTGCTGTTGATACATTTCTCAGGATTCCCGATTTGAAGAAAGGAACCCATTAGTGAAAGTTATATAAAATTCTCACACCTTGCAAGATTCTCACTTAAATTTGAGACTGCCATTCCAAGACTAAGACCCGTTCATTGAAATGGAGATTAAATCTTTTCAGACTTCTCCACTGGTCATAGAATAGCTTTGCTTTTCCCAGAAGAAGAGCAGATAATTCATGTGGCAGCTGGTCTCCCTGTTGCCAGTATGTTGGTTGGACATTTTATCATCAAGCTAAATAAAGATATTTAACTTTCACATTATAAATAAAGTTGCCACCTCAGGAATAACCATTGTCTAATAGCGGTTTTGCTAAACCACTCTTTAGTAAAAACATTAATGCAATGAAAACTAAGCACAGAAAAGAAAAAATGCAGAAGCACACAGGCACAAATTTCTAACAAATTTCCTGACACATTTTAAGTATATGCGATGATTCTAAAATTAACCTTTTTAGCTACACATTTTTTTTTTCCCTAATCTGTATTTGCTTCTGCCCCTAACTTTGTCTACGCTTGTTTCCTAGCCACACTGCCATTCCCTGCAATCTGTAGCTGTGATTTCTTTTCACATACACACACAGTCTGAGGTGGCAAGGGAGCAGATGAATCTTAATGAAACACCAACAAGCTTTCTCAATAGCCATCAGGAGAGAATTTCTTACATATGAGTGACCAAGACTTTCCAAAAAGAAAGATGAAACTTCTCCCCTCTCCTCCCTTTACAAGCTTCCCTTCCATTTTTTGGTTCTGAAATCGAGGCATAAGCCAGGCTGGTAATTTGCATTTGTACATTTTTGATATACTAGTAATCTGTCAAAAATTATTACTTGTTCAATAACTGTTCCTACCTGCAAGAGCTTTGTTGTGTTTGTGGGTTTTTTTAAACAAGTTTTGAACCAAACTAGTTCTGAACTTTGTATATAGCATTTGTTTACTAACAACATTACTAATAAAAGAAACAAGACAAAAGGGAATGAAATCTTAAACTTCAAACCTGTTTTCTGGGTTTAAAATGCAATTGTTACATATGATGAGTCAACTCACATAGGAATGAAAAGGCTTTGATGTATCAAAATTAAAAACTTTTAAATTTGCCACATTTTGGTTTTACTGTAAGCCAGCACATTAATACCAGTTACTGTACCTGTTTTATACCCCCAGTAAGCTCTATTCGAACAATGTGACAGCTTAATTTCCTTGATCTTGCTGAAAAGCAATTATATTATGGGTTATTTGCTGAGCTGGTACTTCCGAAGCAAACTCAGAATTTGTACACAAGGCCTTATTTCTCTCGTAGATTGCTTTTTAGTATCAAATGTACTTTTAATGCTGTTTTTATGCTTTTCAAATTTTCCAAAAGCCTGCAGAATCATCCGGGTCTTCTAACATGTTCTTATTAAAAGCTCCTTGAAATTGTTTTGCTGTTGAAATATGTTCTGCCATTCATCCATTAGCAGAGATCTTTCCACTACAGGAAAATCTCCTTTCATTTTATTTTAATTTGAACAGAGCTTGGGTAGTGGCTATTACATAGCACAGATTGCACAGAGCACAACCTCCGTGTGGGTATCTGTCCTGGGTTCAGCAGTAGCAGTCATTTTTTCTCCCTGGTAGCTGGTGCAGTGCTGTGGTTTTGACTTTCAGCCTGGGAACAGCGCTGATAACACCGATGTTTTTAGTTGCTGCTCAGTAATGTTTAGTCTGACCAAGGACTTTCTGAGTCTCCTGCTCTGCCAGGGAGAAGGGGAAGCTGGGAGGAAGTGGAGACAGGACACATGACCCAAACTAACCAAAGGGGTATTCCACACCACAGCACATCAGGCTCACTATATAAACTGAGGGGAGTTACCCAGAAGTCACTGCTTGGGTCAGGCTGGGTATTGGTTGATGGGTGGTGAGCGGTTGCATTTTCTCCCCTTGTTATTATTATTGGTGGTAGCAGCAGTGGTTGTGTTATACCTTAGTTACTGGACTGCTCTTATCTCAGCCTGTGGGAGTTACATTCTTTCAATCCCCCTCCCCATCCCTCAGGGAGCAGGGGGAGGAAGGTGGGGGAGTGAGCAAGCGGCCACGTGGTTTCTGAGTTGCTGGCTGGGCTTAAACTATGACAGTATCGGCTCTTTAGCACCCTTCTCATTCCAATGCCCTCTCAAATACTGTTGGCAAAATGAGTAAGCAATGCCAAAGTACGGTTGCCTGGTGAAGGTGATTCAAGGTAAAGAAGATTCAAAGTGATACTACCCTGCTGAGTGCCCATGATGCTGAGTGTATATCATCCATCACAAAATAGAAATCCATCTACTGGAACAATTGTCTAAATTATGCTTATTTTGCAGTTAATGGAATGGTACACTTCACCACTCAGTATTAAGCACTTTCAAATGCAGTGAGACTTTACTAAATGTTTGTTTCCAGGTCTGATTGCTTGCATTTATTTATTTATTTTTTTAAGCAGTGCTGTTTGAAATGCTCTCTACATCCTTCTTTATGTTACCATTATTTGTATGCAGAAGTCTGTATATTATAAGTGCATATAACAGCAAAGAATATTCACATGCTTTTCTATTCAGACTACAGAAGTAGGCACATCCAGCCGACCTCTCCTGCCCTCAAGCGTAACAAGGTAGACAGAAAAATAAGGTAAGGATTTCCCGTGATCATTATATAGAAGTCACATCACACTGCAGCAAATCATCACAAGCTAGTTATATTAAATGCCAATTTAGAAACACCCAAAACAATCAGATGATTTCATTTTAACTATTACTTATGAAACGGATCTAACAGTAAATTTATTCATGGTATCTTTGTATCCAGTTGCTATAATTTTACTAATTTAGAACATGGATTCTCAAAGAAATTATCACATTAGAATTTACTGTGTAATTCAGCTCTTCCTAAAGAATTTTTTTGTAATCTTTTTAATCCATGATGTTAGAATACACATTTACATCATCTGAAAACAGCACATAGTGTCTCATTTGCTTCTGCTGTATTGCAGGAGGATCTTAAAGGTTTGCAGTGATCATCTGCCCATACAAAGACATTACACCTATGTACTTTTTTTATGAATGTATTCCCAATGCAGAACCCATCTGCAGGGTTCTGAAACCAGCCTTAAGAAGTTTACAGTTAAGACCTAGAAAGAAAGTCTGAACCATGAGGGTTTTGTTTTGTGTTTATCTTGTCACTGAAAAAAAAAAATAAAAAAAAAAAAAAAAATTAGAATTATTGCTTAGTTTTTAATTTGGGGAAAAGGAAATGCATGTCTTATTAAATCAAACACAATCTCTAATATAGCATTATTGAAAGTAATAAATAGCCAGTTTTAAGTTTTAGATAATAAAACTGTTATCAAATCCACCAATAAGGAACTCTAAAAATCAAGAGCAAGAGCGGCAGCAAGCCTCATCCTCTCCAAGATGTAATTTCTTTCTGTTCTTATGATCAAATGAGTTTCATTCTATACTTCATTCAAGCTTCTAAAGCCCCAGCTTCCTACCTGTTTATGTTTTTCATGCTAAAGTTTAAGAAGTAGAGATAAGAGGTATGAGGCAGCGATGAGCTGAAAAAGGGGTTCCAGGGGACGGGACTGGAAAGGGAAACCTTTGAGGGAAACATTCAAGGCCAGGTTTGACTGGGCTTTGAGCAGCCTGGTCTAGTGGAAGTTGTTCGTGCTCATGGCAGGGGACGGTTGGGAACTGGATGATCTTCAAGATCCCTTCCAACCCACACCATTCTATGGTTTTATTATATCCTTGGCTATAGCATTCAGAATAAGCTTTTTACATCTGGTTACCTATGTATTTTCTCTTTTTTGCTGTTCTACTATGAAGATCATCTTTGACACTTCTAATTTCATGACAGACTGCGCTCTCCTATGGACTAACTCAGTGTCCCCCCACAGGCCTCAGCACTCAAGGAAAGTCAGAAAAAAGTCTACATGCCCTAATAGTTTTATAGTCAGCATTAATACCTCTGAGTAGAGATCATGTTGGGAAGAACTCTCTGAAGACAAAGGGTCTAGTTTGTTTATTTTGTTGGGGTTTTCTTTGTTCTCTAAGTTTTCCTTGGGGTTTTCCATCTAAGCACAAAAATATGAAGTTTCTAAAACTTGTACACATACACAATATACACATACTATATATACACACACACATATGCACAGCTAACATTGCTAATAGTGACAAAGATCAAAAATTCCTGATGAAGAAAATGGAAGTGATGGCTATTCAGATCTTCAAAGTTAAGGATTAATATGAGCATACATTTTTACATTTAAAAGAAGAAGGTATGAAGCTATTTGAAACAGACATGTTACAAGTGGCTACCCCTCTTTTGAATATAATTTCCATCAGAAATATTTTTCACATCCTGTACTAGGATGTGAAACAGTCAGTTTCAACATGAAACACTTGCAACAGTCAGTTAGAAGCAGCTCAGCATCAATCTACTGATAGGTAGCTGCTAACAAGATGCTTAATGCATGAAGTTTCTCCCATACATTGCTACATTATCTTACAACAGCAATATTAATTTCCTGAAATCTAAGCTGAGTATTAGTCAGTATGGAGTCAAAGTATCATACTCTAAACTTATGTTTCCAGAAGCATTCTAGATAATGCAAAATTGTACCTTCCTTCTCCTCTGTTGGAGGTCTTATTTTCTCCCTCACGAGCTGTCCAATATCTACAGCTCATTTCTATCCCCTGCGCTGCAGCTCAGAAAGCTGCTCTAATTCAGAAGTGTAGAGAGCCCCACACAGTGGCTCTGGGGGAAAGAAGGTCAGTGTCTGTGCAACAGGTTTTTGTTTGACTTTTTTCCCTGCCTTGGACAAAATGTCATCACCAATGGGGCATACAAGTCTGGAAGAACATTAAATAGTTAGCTTTGCTGTGTGATCAATGGAAAGAGCTGGAAAAATAATCCAACACTGAAATACCAGCTCATCAAATAATGTGCTGGGGGGGAGGGTAGGCTCTCGCTTCTTCCCTTGTTTCACAGAATATAGAAAGTGTTAAGTGAAGCAAAAATATTAAAATAACTTTTTCACCATTTCAATTCTCATCTAAAATTTCTCTCCTCCTCTCCAAACTTTTCTTATTTTATATTCTGCTTTAATTACAGTGCAACTATTGGCACTTCTTCCATAATCATGATATTGCTGGCACACAGTGGTATAAACAGCCCACATGTCGAAGGGCTTGAGGCAATTCTAGTCAACACCTGCTAAAGAGCATTAGAAGCTGCAATGGAAATTGTGCAAAACCATATTGCCTATTTGAGATCACACCTAGACAGTTTCTAATATAGTGAGCAACTCAGATTACAAAAAAGCAAAGGTAATGTTGTAATTATCTGCTTACTAGTATAACACTGACAGTTAGGCCTGTGTGGCTCATCTGATTATATTGATACTATGTTGGTGCTCCTGAAAAAGATGACGTACACTCTTAAGCATCAGTAAAACAAATTAGACAGTCTTATTCTCATCAATAACCTGTTATCTTCAGCTTTTGCAACAGGAACACAAGCTCACATGAATCAGCATACAAACCAACTCTCTTTCAGTATGAAACAAGATTGTCTACATAAAACAAATTAATTTTCCAGAACAATCAAGTTTTACCTCTACTTACTAAGAATTCTTTTTATACCTTTAAAGCTATCATATCAGCTAAGGCATTCATATCTTACATGAAAGTGAAGGCCTTAGAATATTAGTTACATTGACACCTAAAACTGTTTTCTAAGAAGCTATCTCTGCACTTACATTCCATCTCTTATCCAAACTTTACTTCATCAGACAGAAGCTGAGAGTGAATATATTTATGACATGCAAATTTATTTACCATTCAAGCTTTCTACTGATACTTTCATCTGAATTTAAACTATCTTCAGTTCGGATAAGCAAATCTTATTAGTATTTTTTAAACTTCCGTGTCTATCTTTGCCATAGGACAGTTCTCAAAACACTCAAAAACCTTACAGTTGAACCAAACATTTAAAGATTAGAGAAAATGAGAATAAACTCAGTTAATATTAAAGGGTTCCCACTGAAGAAAAAGATAATTTTAACTTCCCTGAATTTACATTTAATGTTGTAAACACACCACAACCAAAAGTTGGTTTCTCCTTGTAAACAACCTCTTCAGCCTCTCTCTTTTCTACCTATGTATCCTCTTAACACATTACAAAAACATGGGAATTTTAAATTAGTTTGGCTTCTGACTTTCACAGCGATGACAGGAAAATAGCAGCAAATAACAGTCATACTATTGCTCCCTGATAGCTAATCTGAAATATTTGCAGCTCTTGGAAGTTACTCCTTGTAAACATGTGCAATGGCAACACTAGATAGCTAGCAGGCTTCCCCTTGAAGGCTGAGAGACTGACTATCATGATCCTATCTTTATTGAGATACTTCCTGATTGAGGTTGAGCCAGATCTCTGGCAGTTTCCACACAGTACATTATCGGGAGTAAAACCCTTTCCCTTGCCAGCAGGCACTGTGAGGCACTTCTGAAAGCTGTTTTATCTATTCCAGATTATAAGGAGCCTTTTCATGAGTTAGGCAGGGTAGCAATTTAGAAGCTTTCTCAAAAGCTTGAACTTGTAGACATACTAATTAAGGCTTAATGTTTATAAACGACCTGTCTGAGTAACTCAAAGCCTCTGGAAGAAGTTTTCCTGCATTTTTGTTAGAGGTACAGTGGCTCTGTCCAACCGGGCCTTGAACACGGCCAGGGATGGAGCATTCACAACTTCCTTGGGCAACCCATTCCAGTGCCTTACCACCCTTACAGTAAGAACTTCCTCCTTATATCCAATCCAAACTTCCCCTGTTTAAGTTTTAACCTGTTACCCCTATCACTATAGTCCCTAATGAAGAGACCCTTCTAGCATCCTTATAGTCCCTCTTCAGATACTGGATGGCTGCTATGAGGTCTCCATGTAGCCTTCTCTTCTCCGGGCCAAACAGCCCCAACTTTCTCAGCCTATCTTCATACGGGAGGTGCTCCAGCCCCCTGATCATCCTTGTGGCCCTCCTCTGGACTTGTTCCAACAGTTCCATGTCCTTTTTATGTTGAGGACACCAGAACTGTACACAATACTCCAAATGAGGTCTCATGAGAGCAGAGTAGAGGGGCAGGATCACCTCCTTCGACCTGCTGATCATGCTCCTTTTGATGCAGCCCAGGATATGGTTGGCTTTCTGGGCTGTAAATTTTGCACAAATTGGATTTCTAAGCTCAATCTGCTCTTGGAAATCTCCAATTTTTCCATTTTTTTTGTTTATTAGGTACTAAAACATATTCTCAAAATCAATTAGGAAATTATTTGTCACTCTTTGGTTATTTGTGAGACATTTCTTTACTTAAGCACATCTTGACAGATGATGACTAAGATGACCTAAGTCAGTTATAGTCTACACAGGAATTAAGAAATGAAAACAAACCAAATGAAAGACTCTGTGGTAAACTAGTCATAGAAATAAGACAGGCTTTTTTGTGGTTTCTCCAGGAGCAATGGAGAACAAGTAAAGGAAAGAGCTTACCAGTGCCATGCACCCAACTTTGATCAAGAATGTTCCCCTGTATTGTTTTCTGTTTGAGTAATGAAACTGGCTAAAGAAAAAGTAAGCAGAATTCTGCAAGCATCATATGTCTTCTCTGGCCTGGACAGACCTGCAGCATTTGGCCATCAACAGCACTGGAATTCTATTTATGTCATCCTGCTTTTTCTGATGCTTCACCAAAGCCACTGTTGAAAAGGAGTAACAGTCTATACGACACAAGGTCAGTCTATCTTATTCTCACTTCTTTTCCTTCTCTCTCTGTTTCTGTAAGACATTTGATCTAAACTTAGTATTTGGATCACTTCAAATTTCAGTTCACTTTCAAATAAAATATTAGAGAGTAATTACAAACTTTAGTCACCAGTTTTCTGCACAAGAAAGATAACACTCTAAGCCGGGTCCATTACACAATGCACAGGGTTACCTCAAATGAGAGGACATCAGAGGCAGAAGGTGGACAGAGATCTCAGAAAGAGTGAAATAGCTGTGGATGGTCTAAACGACTATACCAGTTCGGTACTTCTGAAACACCTTCAAAAGATAAGGCAACAAAAGGGTCCTATAATTGTTTGTTGCCAGTATTTAGCTATTTTTACTCACATCAGGATACTGTGAAAAGCAGAAATCCCATCTAATATATCCTAGGAATTCCTAAAAGTGCTTTGTTTGTGTGTTTGCACACATACATAGACACTTGTTAGGTTTGAGATATTTTCAAAAAGAGAAAGAAAGAAAGGCATATCATAAGCTTATAACATGCCTTCAAAATTCTACTACTTACCAAAGGGCATAACCCGTTTTTCTGTATCTACTTGACTTATCTTCAGTAGCCCAGGTGTTACATCAACTGCTTCAGGATTTCTGTATCACCCAGTACTCCTGGTATAGTTTTTTGAAAACCAGGTTTTGATGCCCCTTCTCTTCTTACATAAATGTGTCTGCAAGCTCACTTCTGAACTGCGGCACTAGTTGATGAGAATATTCTCGAATAGCTAAAACTGTACATGCATGTGAATCTACTATTTCACTGAAGTAAGAAAATTCAGTAAAATGATCTCTAGCAGGTTTACTATACCAACTATCAGAAGCTTTATAAACATGTTCTGAACTCTGCTTGGTGGTTTAGAGCAAGAACTAAGAGCAGAAAATAGAAGGTTAAGTTCAGTAACACGTTCACATTATTGCTGCTGTTTCAAACTGTTTGGCTTATTTGTTTTGAACTGCCACTGAATGTAAAGGTGCCAAGTTACTCCTGACTCACTCTGATACTTATTTACTTGCAGAATAGGCTAAATACTGCCCACAGTAGTATGATCTTCCTGTTATGCATATAAATATCTGCACATAAAATTACTGAGATAATTTCTAGGTACTGCATTCTTCATTCTTGCCTCAGAATGAGTCTGTGCTGCAGTGTAACAAGCTATCCTAGCCAAGATTAATTTAAGTAACTCAAGTGCTAACAGAAGCCTCCTTTAAGCGGCACAGACTTTAGCACTGGGTGAATTCACCCCAGTTCTTGCACTGCAAGACAGCCCAGACTGAATGCATTCTGCTATAGCTAGATGAATACTTCCACTCAAATAGCTCAGGACTGTACAATGATGTGGCTGCCATACTTTAAATACCCGATAGGCACCTTTTTATCTGGTGCCCATTCACATTTCTGAGCTCAGCTTTCAACAAAGATACTTTCCAGCATTATATGACTAATTATTGTATTTAGAATAACCTCAAATCTCACAATATTCAAGCTAGGAAACTTCAAAAAACAACTAAAGAACTCCTATGCTCATTACATGTTTCATGGCTCACCTAAATTTCAAAAGAGACTGAGAATGATGTTTGCAGGCTAATGTACTCAGAGGGGTTATACAATATTTGTATTACTGCACCTGAACAGACAAGCAATCTTCCCCTGCTGCACTGTGTTTCTTTATGCCCAAACACTGAAGGTGGTTAGAAAGTATTTCTGGTTCTGTATCAATACCCACTGGCCACATTTAAGAATAATACTTGGTACCAGTTTTAAACAGCCTGCAAACACGTTATGAAAGTCAGAGAAGGACTGCATTATTTTTAAAATAAAGAATTCTTTATAGCCAGTATGACCAACCTCAGTGTTCTGTGGCATGCTTCACCCACCATACATGCAGAATGCACTTTTATTTCGTTTTTAGGTTGCATGCATATATCCTGGTATTTTTAGCAGCACTTAAAAAGTAAAAAATCTATTCCCTATGCCCTCATCAATTTGAAATTACCATTTTAAGGCTGATTAAATAGGGATTAGTGCCAATGTTCCACTTATTAGTTTGTGTCTTCAGCTGGAACTGATGATGTAGTATTTGTCAATAACTAGTTCACAGCCTTGAACTCCACAAAAAGAAACCTTTGCCAGACAGTCCATCTGTCAGAAGATATTTTAGCAAGCTCCCATGTAGAAGAAAACCATCTATTATAGGATGATACAAGCTTAAAGTGGCATGTATCACAGCTGTTTGATTACTACCAGGAAGATGACTTGCATCCCCTTACAGCCCTGTATCAGAATCCAACAGTGATGGATTGAATTCCCCTTGCTTTAGCATGATGATGGATTACCTCAGCAGTATGGGTAAGAAAGGTAAAGTCTGGTCCAAAATTAACATAATGACTAAAAAATGCTGGTCTATGTTGTGATTTCCCACAGATCTGAATAGCTAGTGAAATATTTTAAAGACCTTCAAAAGTCTAAATGATGATTTGATAATCTGGGAATTTTTCACAAAGACCTTTATTACATAAGCATCTGGAAGATATGGATCAGGGAGCAGGTTCAGAAGTTCAGCGAGTTTGTTCAGTATCTGAACTCAAAAATGCTCTACTGTCCAGAAACAAACCATTTAAATCACTAAATATAAACAGTATGTTCCAGCAAACAAAGTGCCATACTATGAACTTAAATCTACATTATCCTATTGGCCTATTAAGGAAAAAGAAGAGTATCAAACCAAAATGGTTAAATTACTGCAGGCTAAAAAAGAAACAAACAAGAAAACCCTCAATGATTTAAGTCTTACACAAACATCCTGTTTCACCTTTGCAGATATGGGTACTTAACAAATAGACACCACTACTTTAGTATGTGCCTTAAACCAAAACACAATTTGCCTATAGCACTCTGAAGCATTTAAGTTTGGGGGTTTTTTTTCACATTTTGGGCTTCTCAGTGCAACAGACTATGTTGTAGCAATACAGAAAACTGTGAGTGGACTCTATTCATAGAGCACTTGCAAGTCATTAAACACAACTGGTTAATTTAAAACATTCACCAAGATGTACTTCATCCTCTTTTGTGTTGCAATTTGTCATAATATTTTATAGTAGTTATCAAGGTAATTACATTTTGAGGTAAGGTTCAAAGAGCAGGGAACACAGCAATATAAAATAACCAGATTTTATTTAAATCCCCAACTGTACTCAGTTAAACAAATTTACCTTTCTCTCTAGAGTAGATGTGTGCCCATGCTTTAATAAAGGCCTAAATTGAAAACCTTTAATTGTAATTGCTTTTAATTTCTGAGTTTACACAAAACAGTCAAAAAGATAGGGCCTGAAATTATGTCCTTTTGACAGTTTAACTTGGCAGGGGCTAAGGTGGAGAGGATTGTTTTGGTTTGGTTTGGTTCTGGCTTCAGGTGATGCTTTACTAGCATGAACTTCTGATTTCATTAACAGAGTTTCCTTTATACAGGTGCGTGAATACGTAACTAAAGGACTTTCGACAATAATTTTGTGTACCCTTTGACTGAAGAACATTTTCATATGCAATAGGCACCTAAACAGTTCTTCAAACTCCAGAGATAATATGACTTTAATAGCCATTGGGTCCCAAACGTCACTGAATCCTGAACAACCATACTAAGCTGCCAATACTGTACTGGAAACATCTTCCTCAAAGCCAGGGCAGGACAGCAGCACCAGTCTCCTGCTGCCTGGATCCACCTCCACATCTAAAAGGCAACACAAGACTGATGAGCTGCAGGTCAGGTAGCACTAACCTATGAAGCAGAAATCATGAAAGCATTACAGTCCTCCCACTATTTGGTTTAGTAACGATAAACACACTTTATGGATGTGGTATAATAAAGGAAAGAAACATGCACTCTAACTCACGTAATCTTAGGTGTCTTTTGCAGACAGCTACAGATCCCTCTCCCTTTATAGAATCCTTGAAGAAAAAACACAGCACCTTTGTTTCATCCACCTGAATTATTTTAGGCATATACTCAATATTGGGGTGATGTAGACTCTAGAAATGCTCGTTTCTTTCCATTAAATCTTAAGTGATGGATAATCTAGACAACTATATTAATTGGCGTATCCATGACCTACAGGAGGAAACAAGGAATAATACTGAAGAGTAACTTGCTTTTGCTACTGTTGTGTGAGCTTAATTATGACAATATCTAACTAGGCCGTACTTGATCACCTTCATGACTTTTTTTTAGTTTAACACCAAACTATACATTGGAGGGACAAAACCCAAAATATGGCTGAATTGGGCACATATAGTCTAGAAAAACTTGTTTTTTTAAAAACAGGAGTTTCACTGGAAAACATTTATAAATAGCCATGTTCAGATGTTAAAATTTATTGACTTCAGCACATTATAAAACTTATTCTGATTTCAATGCCTCTACAGTAAAGGGACACTACAACCTGCATGAAATATGGACACTCAACTCTCAAGACGAAAATGCACTTGCTAATTGGTAAGTGTTTACTTAAATTCTTTTCTTGTATTTCATCTCAAATTCAGAATTGCTGCCTGGTGAACAGGATAGTTAGCTATATCCAATATATTGCTAAACGCATTTTCAGAAGTCTGAATAGAAGGGTTAATACAAGTTCTACTACCTTGTGTACTCCTGTGGTAGGCTATGATAGTCCTGGGCTCCTGAAGTCTCATGAAATGCATCCAGGTATGGAAACTTCCTCTGGAAAAGCTTTAATATAACTAAGTAGCCTATGTCCCATTAAGCAGGAGGCATAAAAAGGTAAGAAGTCAAAAACTAAATAGACATTTGAACTGTTCTGATACATTAACAAGTCTTTCTGATAAAGGAAAAAGGGTAATGAGGGCAGTACTATTGAGAAGTGACATAACTGAGTCCAAGAAAATATCTCCCCATCTATTAGGATTTTTAAATCCAAACACAACTAAGTATTCATAAAAAGTAGTTTTGTAAATAGCAAACTTAACGAAGCCTGCTTTTGTATGCATTATATTCTATAACTCCAACTCACCAGACAGTAAATGTTTTTATGTTAGGTCAGACAATTTCAACTGCTCCTCTTCATCTATAATGCTAGAGGTAACAGTTTGACAAACAGCAAATTGCAACAAGTCAGCTGACCTACACTCTCTCTTTTTTCCTCTCTTTCATTAAAGCGTTAAAAGTCTACCAAAACTAACTCAGCTTGGGTATCAGGTCCAAATCTGGAAGGCCAGCCTGCCACTGGGCACGATGTCCAGGATTGTACTGTGGAGGCTTGCTTACTCCAACAAGAGTAAGACAGACGGAACAGTCTTAGATGATTTGGGACAGCACTAAGGTCCAAACAAAATTGTTTCTCTAGGTTCCTCTTTCCCTTCTTCTAATTTCCCTTCCTTTGCTTAGTCTGCCAGCTGAGCAAGATTCACTATATCTGCCAAATGGCAGAGTAGAATACCAGGTAGCTCATGCCACCACTCCATCTCCCCTGCCCCAGTCAGGAATCAGGTGGTTTAAGTTACAGAAAAGACAGGTGGTTAAGGAGCATATGCTTGTGCAAGTACCATGAAGCACCTAACACAACTTATTTTGTATATATGCCTTAGTTAAAATTCTATTACAAGATAGGAAAGCTACCCCTGACAAATCTGCACCCATTTCAGCTAATGGGCCACACGTATCAAACTTCAGATTATCAAACCCATTCTCCTAGCGATCTGAGAATTGGAAAGGCTCATCTTCATGTGACGTTTGTCTTGTATTACATAGAAAACAGCAACTATGCTAGCATATGCTTACTGCTGAAATCAAGAGCTTCTGGGCACATTTCATGGGGCAGCCCGCATGCATTTTCCAGTAACAATACACTTGTTTAATTGGCTACATTCATTTCACTGATAATTCTAACAAAGGAAAAGATGACACAAGCTCTCCCTGAAATTGGAAAAAGCTACAAGTGTTAAGCACTGCAATCTGATATTTTTCTACATGCATAGCCAACAAAAGTTAGTCATTAAAGCACGGTGTACATGTGAGCTTGGAATGCATTTCAGTAGGAGTATCATGCACAAGGAGTTCAAATCTTGCTTTAAACTCCTAAGAATGTTCTTGAAGAAGCAAAATAGAATAATTTGCTGTCCTGGGTTCAGCAGCAGCAGTCATTTTTCTCGTTCTTAGTAGCTGGTGCAGTGCTGTGCTTTTGACTTTCAGCCTGGGAACAGCGCTGATAACACCGATGTTTCTAGCTACTGCTCAGTAATGTTTACCCTGACCAAGGACTTTCTGAGCCTCATGCTCTGCCAGGGAGGAGGGGAAGGTGGGAGGAAGCAGAGACAGGACACCTGATCCAAACTGACCAAAGAGGTATTCCATACCACAGCATGTCATGCCCAGGATGTAACTGGGGGCGGTTACCCGGGAAGGGGAGATTCTGCTGGAGTGGGGCTGGGTATTAGTCGGTGGTGAGCGGTTGTATTCTCTCCCCTTGTTATTTCCCTTATCATTATTATTACTGGTGGTAGCAGCAGTGGTTTCTGTTATACCTTAGTTACAGGGCTGTTCTTATCTCAACCTATGGGAGTTGTATTCTTCTTTATTCTCCTCCCCATCCCTCTGGGAGCTGAGGGAGGAAGGGTTTGGGGGGCAGTGAGTGGGCTGTGTGGCAGAGCTTAAACCACGACACTATTCAAGCACTTTTCTTATAATACATTCAACACAAGTTAATTGCTAAACAGGACATAAGACAAGCTATGAAAAGGCTGTATCAATTCATTTGCATCAAAACATATGAATACAAAACAAATTCTTTAAATCCATCTAGATGAAGGTTTAGGAATTGTGGAATATCCTAAACTTTGGCAATCCCTCCAATTTCAGCTAAGTGATGGGTTTTAACTATTTATGTCAGTTACAACCTAAGAAATGTCTCCCTTTTTCCTCCAGGAAGATCCATTACACACTATTATCTTCTATCTTACCATGTATAAACCTCAGACCAAAGATGTGGTTTGTAACAATCTGAAGTCAAAACAAATTTGCAATTAGATGGACAAATACAGAAAAGAAGTGGCAGAGCTGATAATCCTGCTTTCAATAAAAACACACCTGCATTTTCTTCTTTCATGTAATGCATAAAGAGATGGATACTTTCAGCTCACCATCTGACCTTTGTTGCTATGGTGTCAAGCACAGAAAGGAAGCATCTCAGCAGCAAGGAATCATTTAAAATCCCAAAGGTTTCAGACAACACCTTGAAAATGCAGCCAGAAATTACAAGCACTGGCTTCCAGTCATGGAGCTCATCTGGTCTCTTTGGAAGGCATAGCTAAATAAAGAAGTATTTGTTATCTGCATTTTCATATCACAGAGAAAAGAAAATCTAAATGCTGAACAGGTTTAGGTAAAGTCTATGAGTTTTCCACATACAAAAATAAACAGCAATGCTATTCTACATTGTTCACTTTTCTTAGATTTGCCTTACTGATACCAACATCTCAACTCTAGAATCATTATCCACTACTTGCTCCAGCTCACAAACTACTTAAATACTACCCTTTAAACACACCTGCAACAACCAGCCAGAGGATGCAGCAAGCTAATAGCAGTATAGTGACCATTACCACTGCATTTGAGAGTAAAGACAGCAAACATTTGAAAAACTTCACAGGAAGTTCTAGCAATAACAGTATTTCTTCTCCTGGCATGGTCGCATTATAAATTCACTAAATCACACATTGTCCTGGGAAAACAGAACTCTCAATTGAGATTGCTTGATAAAACATGACTGAGAAAAAAATAACCTCTAGATCATCTCTCAACTCCAAAGAAACCTTTGAATAATGAAGACACAGACGAATCAAAATGGAAACCATAAGATGACAACAAAAATAGCTTATGTACAGTTTGCATTAAAGACCATCTTGCCAAGCAATTTTTATTTCCCTTGCTCTTCATATTCCCATTAGACTGTGCATTCGATATCCTGGTAGATGAACAGCCATGGATGCACAGAGAACTGTGTTGTCTCAGACTCCCCCCTCCCAGCTCCATGTGCTACTTCACTAAAAAGCATTTATTAGGTATGCGGGCGTATAACTAACAACTGACAGGTTAGCAGCTTGTGAAGACAAAGATACTTGTTTCAATTAACTGCGTTTCCAGGTATTTCATGTGTGACAAACTATGGTTTCAGAGCCAGAAAGTGGTAGGTACGCAGTTGTTTGTTCTTTATCTAGCAACTTCTCTCCACACAAAATCCGGCAGCATTTGAGCATGTCTGCATTTCAGAAGGTACAGGATTAATACTTGTTTTCAGCAGACTATTGCAGTACTTATTTATTTAACTTGAATTGCTGTATGATTGTTGAAAGAAGCATTTTTACTCAACTCCTTTGAATACATTTATCCTTTCTCACAGAAAGAGGTTGTAAGAATCATAGGACTTTAACAAGCCACCTAGAAAGTACTGTGTGCTTCTGAAGGACATCTTTCAGGTTCTTGAAGGACACTGTTTCAAGCTCCTGACACATACCTGACACTACACAAACAGGTGAAAACCCCCCACCTGAAGCATTATTCTTCATGTTTTCAGTACCGTGCTGATTTTGGCTTGGTTAATCTTCATAGTAGCCAGTATAGGGCTGTGTTTTGGATTTTGCTAGAAACAGCGCTGATAACATGGAGATGTTTTAGTTCCTGCTGAGCAGTGCTTACACAGAGCCAAGACCCTTTCTGGTCCTCACACCACCCTACCAATGAGTAAGATGGGAGTGCACAGAAGGTTGGGAGGGTACAAAGCTAGGGCAGCTGACCCCAAGTTTTCAGAGGGATGGAATCATAGAATGGTTTGGCTTGGAAGGGACTTTAAGATAATCCAGTTCCAACCCCCTGCCATGTAGAGGGACACCTTCCACAAGGCCAGGTTGCTCAAAGTCCCATCTACCCTAGCCTTAAACACTTCAAGGGATGGGGCATCCACAGCTTCTTTGGGTAACCTGTTTGAGTGTCTTACCACCCTCACAATAAAGAATTTCTTATTTTCTAATTCCATACCATATAACATCATGTTCATCATATAAAGCTGGGGGAAGAGAAAGGAAGGGGGGAAAGTTTGCTGTTAATGGTGTCTGCCTTCCCAAGTAGCTGTTACACATGATGTAGCCCTCCCTTCCTGGAGGTGGCTGAACCCTTGCCTGATGATGGGAAGTGGTGAATGATTTCCCTGTTTAGCTCTGCTTGCATTCATAGCTTCTGCTTTACCTATTAAACTGCCATTATCTCCACCCAGGAGTTTTCCCACATTTACTCTTCCAGTTCCCTCCCCCATCCCATCAGGGGTGAGTGAGCAAGCAGCTGCATGGTCCTTAGTACCTTAAACAAGTACCTTAAAACCTAACTATTATGGTTCTTTTTATTGAAATTTTTGAAATGCAGATAAAGTGTGGAGTATAGAAGGCTTTTGTTAGAAGTGGTTCTTTTTATTTGACTTCCTGCTGTCAAGGACAGAAATAACCATTTGTGTTTAGCAATGATGATAACTACATTAAGTGCCACAGCTTAAAACACACCTGGAACACCACAGCATACTCCCCAGATTGCCACCCTGATGCAAGTCAGCATTTTGCCGGAGAGCAAAAATAATCCTTTAGACCAGAAAGCAGGACCTCACCAAGGAATGGGCACTTAATCTACAGCTGCACCTGCATTGCCTCTCCATTTTTTCAGGTGAAACAGGAAAGCTAGAGATGAACCACATTTCATCTTTCCCTCCACCCTCCGTTCCAGAAGTGCCATTATTTCCTCACTTAAGCTCGTTTGAATGTAAAATTGGTGTGGGCTTATCATTCTCAGGAGGGAATTTTGTTGGGATAAATAATTGTTATTCCAAGTACATCAAGAAAGGGAAGTAGCAGCAGATCCCAACCCCTCTGTGCGTTAGAGTGTGTCACGTACTGATCCTAGAACTGCTGTGCACTAAGACTGCCTGGGGATAGCAAGAGGAGAGAGATATCATTAGCCTTCGCTGCAATGCACAGAAAGCTCACTTACACTGCCTAACATCAGTGTTGCAGTAACATTTTGACACCACTGCATAAAATAATCAACTACAATAACACCTCCTGAAAACACAGACATGTATTAAAAATATACAAGTGCTTATCGTACTGACATGTTCTGCAGTCACAGTGCCTGAAACTTCAGCCCTTGACAGCAAATGTGCAAAGATGTACACTACAGAAAGCTTTCTTATGCAAATTGTGACTATATAAGGAAAAAACCTAAGCTATAGCCTCTAATTTGATATTGCAGTTGAAAAAAAAAAAACCAAAACAGAACCCCATAATATAATCTTAGTATATGAAACACAGAACAGTAACAAGGGCAAACATCTACAGCAAGGTTGTGGGTTAGTTCAGAAGACCACTAGGCAAATAAATAAAAGCAGACACGAGAGTTTAACTAAAGCTCATTCCTGGGTTTTCTGTATTTTGTAGCATGGACAATTTAATTTAGTGGTAATTCTCTAAAGAGAAAAAGACCAAGGCAACAGTGAGTCTTCCACTTACTCCAGCCATGAAGTACATTAACCTTAGGAGCTCCTGAGCAGACTACAGGTTGTGGCATGGCTTCCTTTAAATCTGAAGGTCGTTCTCCTTAAGAACTGATAGCAGAACAGTTCCATAAGAAGGAAAGCTGAATAGATTTGTTAGTGCTGCCTGGCTGGTTTGGGTGTGGTTTTTTTGCTTTTATATCTCAGTAACTATATTCCTACAGCATGCATAAAATCATAGCAGGAGAAATCCATTCTCCAGCAAAACAGTTTTGCAATAGTTCTGCAGCGCTATGGTTATGCACGAATACAGGCATTCAGATAGAGTTGGTGGATTTATTATTTCTTCTTCTAGTACCATAATTTCTTTCAGCATAAAGAGGCTAGTTTTCTTCTAAGAAGACTTCTTTGTCACTCACACAACAAGTTAAGTTGATTTAATGAAGTACTTAATCAAAAGGCCAGGTTAGGGCTTTGAGTAACCTGGTCTAGTGGAAGGTGTCTCTGCCCATAGCAGGGAGGCTGGAACTAAACTATTGTTAAGGTTCCTTCCAACCCAAACCTTTCTATGAATTAGTTAGAAAGGCAAAAGAATTGCATAGTATACAGGGCCTACTCCTACATCAGCAGCAACTGCACCTCCAATAAGGTCAGAAAGCACTGTTGCAGAAAAGAGAAGCTGCATGCTAAACCATCTACTGAGAATACACTTATTATTACAGATGTATTCAGTATTGATAAAGTGTCTCAAAGCCCTTTTTCTTCACCAGTGGCATTGTCAGAAATGGAAAGACAGTTTAATAAACAAAACAGAATTCTTGAGGAGAATTTGGGGTACAAATTAAAAAAAATATTTTTAAAGAAAAATATAATTTCAGCACTTCTTTGGCCCTTCTTAGGTTGCAGCTTGGATAGTTTTGCCCTTAGAGGTTTCTTCCATACATGGTGTTTGGCTTTCTACTGGAGACAGCAGACATATGACGTATTTGTCATGTATAAGATTTAGAGGATGTAAAATCTTGGATTCTTCTTCCCCTCCCCCAAAACATCACAGGTCTGCCAGTCCTTCTTTGGCAAATATTTATCTTGTTTTGTATAATAAAAACTTCTCAGAGGCCCAGCAAGTTTTCTGTGATTACTTTGGCCTTTTTTGCTACTGTGCCTTTACACCTCATGCCGACATGAACTTGAAATGTTATGGATAAGATTTAATCCATTTTAGAAAGTCATGAACTTTTGGTCTTCTCTGTCACTTTGAACACTGGCACACCAGAATACAGCTCAGAACTTCTTTCTTCTACAGGTTACTGAGCTTTAGCTAGTAAGTATTTGCCTATTAAACAGACAGGTTGCCTGCTCCTCCTGCTGCATCCTGTGCTTTCTCACTTAACTGTCATCAAATTTACAGACTCATGTTCTCCTAAAAACAGTTGAGAGTAGCCTTAGGATACTGGAGACTCAAGCCATTAGAATTTATTACACATCATCACAGAATAATAGAAAGAAATCAAAACCTTTGCTAAACCACACATGCAGTAAAACCATGATGCAGTTATGAGCTGTAAGTAACTTGACCTCACTTTCCCTGAGGCTCATTTTCTACTGCGGGGAAGTAGTTGTCCATCTATTTTGAATTCAGTGAAAGATTAGGGCCAAAACACTCCACAGCCAAGACAGGAATGGTAATTCTATCCAACTCTTACATATCAAGCAGTTAGCAATTGCTTCCTTGGCCTTTACAAGCAGGTCTGGCTAGAAAATTAAGAAAAATTGTATGAATGAAAAATGGAGAAAAGTAGTTTTTGGCAAATATTTTATACTCATGAGATCTAGTTTATTTTGATAAAATTAAATTTTAAGACCACATTTTTCCAAAAATGAATAGGTTCCTATGGAGGCAACAGACCTAGAGGGATGTCCTTGAAAGGACAAGACATACGGATAGGGGTAAAGATACCATCTGTACACGAGACATTGTAACCATCCTTCAGTTTTATTATATATTTTACTGCAGGTAAAAATATTATGTGGAATATTAAGCCTACTGAAAGAGAAGACCAATTCTATTTTATCCAATCATATCTTTTATATATTTTGTTCTGCTTTCTCCAGAAATGTTCATACAAATCATACTCCACAAAAAGTTAAATGTGTGTGTGTATATATATATACACATATATATATACACACACATACATATATATATACACACATATACATAAAAACACTTTGTCAGAGACTTTGCATCCTAGCTGTTTAAAATTCTGACTAATTTCATTGATCTCGGACAATCTTATCTGATGAGATGAGACCTCTACTTTTACCTTTCCACAGTGTTTGGACAGCAGATAAAAACACAAGTAACAGAACAGTGAACAGTGAAATACAAAAGACTACATTGCTGGTATGGAAACTAGTTAGAAGCAATTCACCTTCCTCCATTACACATACTCCACAGAAGGTTGGTAACTTGAAGCCCAGGAGCAATGCCCATATCCTAAGGCTTTCAATAATTCAGTATCTAGCTCACAGGGAGACCTTACTTCGACTACTGCAATTTTGTTTTCCCCTTACCCCCCAAGATTCACGATTCATCCAGCCAGCAGCATATTATTGAACTACAAGAGGATAAGAATGCTAGCAGTATCAACCAAAAACCCACTGCATATTTATTAATAGTGATGAAGTGTATTCATGAATAAAAACCTTGCTTCATTGGACTAAGTATGTTCTTCGAAACTAGGCCAAAATCTAGTCACATTGACACACAGCAGCAATTTGCTAAGGCTGGAAATGCCAATGCCTATCTTGATTTGTAAATCTCCAGGCAAACTTCTATGCATAAGCAGGTATCAAGGCCAGTCTGTGAACTGCAGAGCTCTCAAGAATCAAGTGGCAGCAAGTGATATATTCCAGCAGAAGAATGAAAAAGTTAAGCTAATACATGTATTTGCCATTTTGACTTGTGCGTGACAATATAGTATGCATACTGTCACCAAGAGTGTAAGATAACAATTAAAACTAATGTTTTCATTAATTTTGGACCTCACTGCTCAAGGGGAAGAACATCTATTATAATCCAGTTACAAACATATATGTTTGTAAGTATGAACATGCAAACAAAGTGAAAAGGGAAACTGCATCATTGTACTCCTGATTACAGCCTAATAAGCTTGTCTCATCTCCCAGATTCTTCCCTATTATTTTTTCAATACTCCCCACCCCACAAACTGCTTTCAGTATTTTGTTTTTCCACTGTTGCCTCACCTTTCTACTACTTATTCTATTGGATGAACACGAAGGACATCAGATTTAAAGAGTGTTTGGCTAGCAGTCACTTCATGTTACATCTTAATTTTAAGCACTTAATAAAAAAATTGGGTTTTTTTTCTGGAAAATACATCAAATAGGGGTAAGAAAAGAATTAGTTTGGACACTCTCCCAACCAACAGAGAAGTAGGATATGATTTGTCAATATAAGCTTCAAGTACTAACATAACTGGTACAAGCAGAGGGTGCCTAATTTAACTTTTATTCACTATTCACCGGGAAAAAGACATACAGGGCAGAGCAAGAAGAGACAACTGCAAGGTGTTTAAGTCATTTATTGACTGACATACTTCAATGGCTACATGTGCCCATTGCATTATTTCAGGGAAAGGCTATAAAAACTAAGAAGTATGTAAGTTGAAAAAAGAAACAGAACCTATTACCTTAGGAACTATATAATAATTAAGGACATTTTAATCAAGCAAAGGAAATGCAAGGTACAGATTTTTCTTTTTCAGGAAAAAGAAAATCCACACATTCCTCTCTAGAGGAGGTTTAGGTTGCTTATGCATTCATAAACTGAGAATCTTCATAAAAAGTGAAATGTTAATAACGTTCATATTTCCTGTGTTTAAGGGGATTCCAGTACATTTAAACAATAATTCCATAAAGAATAAATTATATGCATTAGCTGACTTTATTGAACATGCTTCAAAGATAATATGATTGCTATAATTGATTTTTTTTTCCCCACCATTTTGATGAAAGCTGATTTAGTATTGAATTCTCCCTAAAAGAACTTCCTGGGTTTAATAGCACACTCAGATAATTTTAAACAAGCACTCATTAAGTCCATTTATCTAACATTTTAATAATATATGAGGGACCACATCAGCATGATTTAAAGTTCATTGCATTGCCAATTTCATTCTAGCCCTGCAAGATTCATATTTACATTCAACAGCAAGTATATTCTGCAAAGCTTCATAGATCTACCCACTTGCTACAGACAAAGCCTTATAACAGGACAAAACCCTTAAAAAAAAGGGCCAGTCTGCTTCTGTCCCTGACATTCCAGGTTGGAAAAACAATAATAAATGAAACAAAACCCAAACAAAATGCCCCAAAATAAAACCAAAAACCCCAAAATCAAATAAATGCCACAACTTAAAAGTTTGCTTTTACAAACTGATTGATTACAAATAACGTTAGACAGTTTCACAGGCAACGAGTTACCCTTCATATACAGGCTTGGGTGGGAACTTAGTGAAGGACATGGTGGTTAATGCAATCCTAAATTCAGTGCCACAACCAACACCTCAGCTTTAAAGAATAAGAACCCAAACTCCCTCAGCACACACAAATGCAGTAAACCTGAAACAACGCTAAATGTCATTGAAGCACATAGAAGCACAAGTCTACTGTCTACCACGAGGGTTTTACTTAATATCTTTACTCATCAGTCTAACAAGAAACTTGGTTTATGCTGTGTTTCTGTATTCTACTCTCATAACACTGAAAACTGTAAACAAGGTCAGATGAAAGAAAAGAAAGAACTTCTCCAGGAGTAGGTGTTCAGCAGCTGAATGACCTATAGCTGAAATGATAGCTGTCAATTTACCTTCCTCCATTGTTGGACATAACACCAGTCTCTTTAAATTGATCAAACTCATTGTAACCAATTTTCAGCTCCTAACAATCACACCTGGAGCTGCACTAGTATGCTGCTGGGCACTGCAGTGTAGCAAATAACTTGAGATTGTCAGATATTTACTGAACTTATACGAACAACTGGTCAAGCCATCAGTAACATTTCAATGAGATTAGGCCTTGAGTTTTTATTAAAAAAAAATTTGGAAAAGTTTCTAAAAAAATTATGTATATTTAACACTACCCACTTTTAGTTACTGCCTAATAAATAATAAATGCCAAGTTCTGCTTTAATATGCCTAACAAGTCTTCAGCATAACAAATAGGTCAGATGTTTATGGGGATTTTTTTTCTTTTTTGTGTTGGGTTCCCCCTGCCATGCAAACTGGGGTCTGATTTATTCAAATACTCTTCTGTCCACTATGACTATCAAAGTCTTGCAATGAAATTCTAAAACACATTCAGTTTCTGCATGGTTTCCCCAACCCTTTTTTCTTTATACAGATGAAGATTACAGAAGCTGAAAAATTGAGGGAAACAAAAATAACTGACTTACTTATTTACTCAGTATCTTGCTGAGAAAAATGGCTCAAAAGAATTACCTTCTAGATTACATTCTGCAAGTGCACACAGTTCTGATCAGGTCTATATCCTTATTGTGCTAACAAATGTACGAGCACAGGCTTATACCCTGAGTAGACAATAATCTGTTGTAACCGCAATATACAGCAAGCGGTCATAAACAAGCACAGAGAATGCAGAAGTAAGGACAGGTAAGTGAGCAAGTACACGGAAGGACAAGCAGTGACTACCCATGCTTGCATAAACGATCTGAAGTCTTTTTTTATAGTCCATTATGATTAGGCTATACTGGCAACCAATACACATCAAACCCCTCATGGAAGTAGCAGTTACCATGTGAAGTTTTGCCAAAGTTTGCAGAAGGAAAAAGAGAGACAAGGGAGGAGAGGAGGTGGAATAAAATCCAAAATTTTACTATTAGTCAGGCTATGGAGAAACCCCTGTTTTGGCAAAATTTCGGTTGCACTGGCACTATGTTGCTCACCAAGACCAGACGCTTTTAGGTGTCATATGAGAACTCCCTGAAAAGTTTTGGGAATAGCATAAACTAAGGGGTGGCAGATAACTTGATTCTGAGTTATGCATGTGCCTCCCATGTAAAAGGATATGTATCACGGACATTACTCAGAGCTATCTTCAACTAGATATGAGTTATTGAAAAAGCCCTTTTTTATATATTTTTGAATTTTAAAATATGGGTGAGCTATAAGAAAAATGGCTTAACATACTAACCCCATCATTAAAGATTATGCTTAACACTGCATATCAGCAAACATAGACTTAGCACCTCCAGCAGTGACTTTGCTAAGCAGCAGTACAGCTTGTGAAGCTTTTAGAGCTCTGCCTTTGAAAAAAGGGAGAGCACATACATGAAACATTGCAGTTACCGAGTGCAACTGTTTTTCATGAGCTGCCCCACTTAGCATGAGCAGACTCTGCAAGACCCTAGATCTCTAATGGGGAACAGAAATATCACAGGTTAACAAGCGATTTCCACTCTGCTCCAACTCCATGCTCAAGCTTGAGATTGGCAATCAAGTACATTCAGGTATGTACTATAGGATTAGTACTCCTGAATTTTAGGTCTTTTCTTTTATTTACAGATACCTTAAAACATCAACATGGCATAATTCCACAAGGAGACTGGAAACTTACAGTCAAGGTTTATAAAACTTTTCAAGTTATAACATTTCAACATTTATAAACCTCGTCTTGTTACAAGCTTTGCATGAAGTCCAAACACTTAAGAATCCTTTTACAAAACCATACAGCCAAGCCTGGTCTTCCTCTTACTTCATCCACACAGACACAAGCTTTGTCAGCACTGGCAGCCATGCCTATCTGTGCATGCTGTGAATGACAGCTAGCAAGCGAAGAAATGAAGTTTATTGTCTAGAAAATTAGGCCTTTTATTTGATGGATTAGTATTTTCATTTACAGCCAATCATTTGACAAGTTCACATACATCAGCTGTAGAACAGGGTTAATTAGACTAGCTTTGTGCCCAAGCTGAACACACAAAATCTCTGCATACATCTCTAAATATAAACCAATCTATATTTTCAACAAAAGTCTTAACTTGACATCTATTGCTCCTTCTTGCTTTATTTTTGGAATAAGTAATAAGCTTAAGTAATACTCTACACATGCAACTGACAAGTTAACTCCTACACTACATGATTTAGTCTTCTAATAATAATTGTCTAGATCATAATTGCCAGCACCAAAACATACAGTAACAATGCCTTGTTAACTAATTGCTGTACTGGAGGATTTCTTTTTTTGCTCTCCTGGTGACAGTGAAATCCCTGTCCAGTACAGCTAAAACACTATCTCTTAATAAAGACTAGTTCATGCTTTTAATTTTCCTGTGTTAACTATAGCACAAACAGCAATACTGTGCACCGATAACAAGCACACAAGTAATTCAAAGTACATTAAAAACACAGATGTGGATAATTATTCTTTACAAGTTCATTGATTGCAGTAGATAGATTCATCTAATTACCAAAAGGAGGCCCATGGCAGAACAGAAAATAAAATACGTGCCTCAAAAATTCTCTGCTTTCAATGCTCTATGTAAAAGTTGAATAGTATAAAATGCTTCAACCCACATGCATTTATATGTCCCAGCTCGCTTAGGAAAGAATTATTCTACCCAAAACTTACCTTTGGCACTCATTTCTAGAATGAAATGGAAACTCACTTGACTGATCTTGCAACAGGTGCCAGAAACTGAAACCCAGCTACTACAGATTTTAGCCTCTGTGAAAATGCTGATAGAAGACAAGAAGAAAGATTCCTTCCTGTTCTTCAGGGAATGCTGGCCTACCTCACAGGTGTTTTGCAGGGACTTCTATTTTCCTATCCCTAAACCAAGGGCACACACTGTTTCTTTTCAAGCAAATACTTTTAACTAGGTTATTTACAGTAATATAACTCCCATTTATGCAGTTACAAGCGAGACTAACATTGGGATACAAGGCAGGCAAAAAAAGGAAGCGAGCTCATCAAGATGAAACTAGTCAAACCACAAAATTAATGAAACAACACTATTTGGTGAACATGGCTCCTATGGAGAAGGAATAAGGGCTAAGAAGCAAAGAATAAGCTTGGAAGAAGGTATACATATGGGTTAAAAAGTAGAGAATTGAGAATCTTAAGGTCTATATTTTCCTCCTCTGTGGACAGACACCGAGGTCCCTTTCAGAATAGCTGGCTACATCTCAGTTTTTCCTCCCTGTGAACAAGGAGCTGCCTAGCTTAATACCAACAACAAGTAAATACAGACAGGAGGACAAGAATAGCATAGCTTCCAGTAGCTTCCATGTAGTCTGAGGTCTAAGGATTACTCAGAACAAATGGCATATTTTTTGTGTTGAGAACACTTGATAGTTCTCGTTTTGATTATCTGGTTTGTATTTTTATAACACATCCATATTTTGGCCATCTGCAATACTCTATGGCAACAAGTTATAGCTGTTTCACTTGGAATAATCTGAAAAAGCACTCCCTTATTTTTCCCCCCCCCCTAAATTGCCACCAAATCATGATCCAGCACCTATCTGCCTGTACTGCAAAATTTAATTCTAACATGACTACTTTTGCTTTAGGACTCATTATTTTAATATGCTTCTATTTTTGTAGACCTCTATGTTAAATTCCTCCCACAGTCATCTTTCATTTCCAGCCTACTCCACAGAAAAGATACTTGCCAAGTATTTTTTCCATTCTAGAGCTTCCTTACTCATAAACACATAATCCGTCTAAATCTATAATTTCACTTACCAAACGTTAAGCCCCCAGAAAATAAAGATTAATTGCAAGAAATCTCTTAAGACAACAACTGGCTCAGCCCTTGGCCCAACCTACACAAAGCCACTGTCAAAAGCAGCAAATGAACCTCTCTAAAGTGGACATACACCTTTATATTGATCATGTACAGGCTGCTAAACATGAGGGCACAGTCCTCCCATGTGCTTTATATCATATCACCCTTTGCCAAGCTGTTGCAATCCCCCACCTGTAATGGAATGATTCACACAGAAGTGGCTGAATTAAAGTTGCAAGAATCTATTGCCTTTGCCTTTTTCTTTCCTCCTCATGTTGAGTTTTACTGAACTACACATGCTGAACGCACATAGGATATCACTGGGCAAGTTAAACTCTGTGTTAGTGAAAGTTGGTTTTAGGATTCTGTCTGGTTATTTTTGCCAAGCATGTTAGAGAATTTCCACAGAGTGAGATTTTGGACTGTTTGGAGGAAGGAAAATGGAAGGCTATAGCCCAAATGAGAGTCACCTTGAGGCACCTGAAACCACATGAAGGCCTCCTCAAATATCCAATTATTTCTTTCAGACTCCACAGAGGGCCTGACTTTTCAAGGTAGCAATACGATGATTTAATAATCTATTACTAATCAATTTGATATCATTAATAGATTCCATGATTTGGTAATCTATTAATTTAAGGTAAAACAAAAGTAAACCTATACCCCAAATATTTAAAACTCAAAATATTTAAAATATTTAAAACAAAAAAGAACAGAGAAGGAAAAGTCTAATTATGTGATTTCATAATGAAATCACATAAACAGCAGTACTGAATGGCAACACTAGCTTCAAGTCACTAAAGCTGCTGTGCAGCTCTGTAACCCACTAAAGTTGTCACCACTGCTAAGAACAGCTCACAAGCTTTGTACTAACACTGTATAGCCTCAAGACAAGGACTTGTCAGCTTTTGTCTAGACTTGTTTTAGGCTTGCCTAGAGCATTATTTTAGCATAGTAAGATCTAACAGCAAGTGTTGAATTATCAGGTAACTCCTACTGACCTGATTTAGCTTAGATTTGTACAATGGTGGGGTGTAAACCTCACTGTTGTTACAATTTTTATATATTTTTATAACCAATGAAAAATAGTAGTGAGTTGTTATTCCGCACACAGCAAGCTATCTATAAATGTAATATAAAATGCAGCATAGAGGATTGCAGGCATGAAATGATAGCAGAGGCCTTCAAAATACAGATGGAAGACCCAAGGCTGTTGAAAAATCTTCAGTAGTCAATTACTGGTCAGTAAAGGATGCAACCTTGGGAGATGGATCATAAGAGAACAAGCATCCAACATTTTTAAAACATACCATATATAGGATGCTATGTGGAACCATAAACCAGTGAAAAAAGAGGAAGGTGTACAGCACGTAACAAGATACTAAATCAGCCTCAAAGGAGCCCTAGAGCTATAGGGAAGTAAAGCATTTATAACATACTTGTCCTAGTAAAAGACTTAGGATGCTGATGACTCACTGCAACACACTCTTATTTCCATTACTATTTTAGCATGATTGAAGCTGTCAAGGCTCCAGAGAGAAACTGCAAGTATAACATCAGAGCAAAACAGAAGACAGTAGGAAGTGTATGTAACTATTTTAAATGTATTATAATTGAGACTTTCTCTGTCATGCTGCTGTTGTTCTTTATTGTATGCAACAGAGCTCAAATAATAGTAACTTTGATTAGACTGTTAAGATTTCAGTTAGACTAACAATAAACTCCTAGCTTTGCACAGAAGGTGTGCTTTTTTGGTCCACATATACTGCAAAGACTGCAGCGCAAAACTCTTACAACAAACAGGTAGAGACAACCTTGACTTAGATGCAACAACTGCTAGCAACTGTAACAATATCTCACATGCTTTCAAAAGCAGGATTCGTCCATTTCATGTTTTCTCTCTACCTTATTAACAATTCGAGGTGTCTTAAGTGCATTAAACAAATAAGAACTGTAGGAGGTTTCACCACACCTTCCCCACCACTAAATGCTTAATTAGTGTCTACAAAGCTCTCTGCTATTAATTTTCTTGGAGCACTGGTCTCTTTGGCATGTATTTCCCTTGAAGCTGAGCCAGAGGCTAAACCAGTTTCATTCTAGCTAAGCATCTCAGATTGAACCAAGTATCTGTGAGGTCAAAACACTCAACACCTCAATCCCAATGAAAAGCAATGAAATAAAAAACATTTTGTTGCACATAAGGGAAACACACAAGCGTCAGATAAGTGTCAGCTACCATGAATCTATACTATGACTAAGCTAGGCAATAGTCTTACATTAATACTATTATAGAGATGTCCCGAGAAACATTGCCTGTACCTAACAATCATTTAACAAATCTGAATTGGACACAAAATTATTTATTTTTTTTTAGCTTTGCTTATACATTTTGCCACTGTTATTCTGAACCCAGTCACATCTTGCAGAAGTGCAGTGAAACAGATTTATGAGAACAATGCAAAATATAACTCACTTCTGCTCATTGGGTACCCACTGTAGGGATAAACTGAAGCCATCTGTTAGTTACTATCCCTGCCATTGTGAGACCACATACATACTTTATTGTTTCCTATGTACAAAAGCACAACATTATCAGACACACTGCAGCAACAGTGTCTGTTCAGGAGAAGATCAGGAAAGCAGGCACAGAAATTCTCTGTTAAAACAGAGCATGTCTGAAATCAGCAGTGGAGCAACATGAGCACAGTTGTGCAGTCTATGCCCTACCTGGCATATGAAAAGAAAAGGCCTCTCATTTTTCATCTGCGTCTTAATCTTCATAGGTATAATTACAGCATTCCTCAGTAATGGTAAATACAAATTATACTCTGTTCTGCAAGACAAAGATAAGCTGTTTCTTATGTTTCAACAAAAATGAATGTCTGATTGGAATAAAAAGATATTTATCCCAGCTTAAATATAAGCATTATATAACAACATTTAAAATAGATGCACAGAAAGGGAATGTTCTTCAGCTCAGCATCCTAACAATTATCTTATAAAACTGCAATGAAGACAAATACTGATTTTTCCCTTTGTTACAATATTCTTTTCAGGGCTATAAAAGATCAGCCATAAACTCTTTATACTTTTTTGTTTTCTTTATGGCACATCATACAGAAAATTACTTAAATGACAACTGTCTGATATAATTTCCCATTATATACAACCAATAACTTGAAGAAGTCTTCGCTGTGATTTGAAAGTGTGTCTTAAAGAATAAATGTCAATCTATTTACTAGCTTCATTACTTGAATAGTTCACATCAGATTTTCTTGGTTAATTACTTCTATACTGCTGGGTAATAGAAATGATAAAGAAAACAAATACGCAGAGTGCCTGAAATCACCATGTTAGAGATCAGAAGCCTTTTCTACTCAAGACAAAGCAGCCTGTTGCCTAATAGTTTTCGGGAAACAGCAAGAATTCACTACTGCAGACTGAGCTAGCAAGTAAGAAACTTCTTTATTTGAAACTCAGGAGTGTCAAGTTTCCTTCCAGAGTTATTTAAATGGAGATTTGCCACAGTTTACAGTTTATAAACTAAATCCCAAGAAGTCCTATCTAGTTCTCTTTTTTTTTTTTCCGTCCTACAGGTAGCAAAGCAAGATTCAGTCGTGGTAATGTGGTTACAGTCTATTTGTATATATTGTTACAGTCTATTTGTATATATTGTTTATCACAACAAATAGCATTTACAACAAGGCACAGAGCAAGAAAAATACATTTTGCGCTGGTCTTATATGTTTATTCTTCCTGAGACAGGAAGTCATTTCTTCCGCCTTGCAGAACATTTAATCCTTTTTACCATTCAGATCCAACAGGATTTAAGGACGTACATCATCTCATGGGGCAGGGCCCGAAAGCATTTACAGAAAAACCTTACCTTAATCAGCTTTAAAGCCCCAGCAGGGCTCCTATTCCGGAATGATTTTATCTGTTATTTTTAGAACTGATAATTACGTATTTTCACATACTCATTTCTAAAGACCAGCAAAGAAAACTGACAAGTGTATGAAATAGTTTATTAAAAACTAGGAGAGGGACATGTTTGCTTCCTCTTATTTTCTGATAGTAACAGTGTAGGATTGTTTGGCACAGAGACATATTCACGTTCACCAGTTCAAACTGTCAGAGCTATACATACCTCATTTGGCTTTGGCATATTTATTCCATCTCTCTCTGCATGTTAAAAGTGCAAGCTTTTTAGGAGGTAGACATGCTGGCAAGTGAAATGGTCCTTTAAAAAAAACCCCACCATCCAATTAAAAGAAATAAATCCCAATCTATCTCTGGGTTTGCTGTATTTAACATGAACCACCTACTGTGCACCTCCTGTTTCAAACCTTTGGTACAGGCCTTAGTTAATTCTTTCTGGTGTGTGTAGCTTTAGAAAATATTCTATTCGATTTTAGTACTTAGTTTTTGTACTCAGTTTTCTAAACCATAGCACCGGGTGCGTTTAATTTCTCTTTATTTTCAGGTGTTTAGTAGGCACAGTCTGTCACTCAAGGAGGGGAAAAGGAAGACAGTCAAATTAGTTTTAGCTCCCTTGTTGAACTGAACAAAAGAAAAAAAGAACTAAGCTAAAATATGGAAAAAATCAAAGCAAAAATACTGGTGCAACCTCAGTGAATCAGCAGGTGCTTAATTGCTTAAAAAGAATTAGAAGGTGACAGACAACAGGTTTACACTAGACTTTCCCAGCATGGCACAGAGTTTTGAAGAACACCTTGATCAGATTTCTTACATCAGGAAGGCCAGCATTTTAAAAGCGAGAGTGTTGAAGTCTGAGCAGATGCAACAGGAACAAACAATCCCTACTCTTTCAAAATGTAGTCTGTTTAGCAGACTCATGCTGTTGCATCTCCATTCCATTAAGATTATCACATCACAGCCTGACTAGCCTGAGGTCTGGACCTTGTGCCACATTTGCTGCTGGGGAGGCAGTTGTAAGATGGGAGTGTGAAGAAGGAGGGCAGGAGAACAGATCTGTCTGCCCACATGCAACAGGCTTGTGATTTGCTGTTCGTCTTAGAAAAAACATACTGTGCTTGCACTAATCTATAAAAGGTTAGAAAAAGAAATCTAGGAATGACACATTTCCAGCCATTCATTTGCTAAACAGTTTGCATGGAAGGGACTTCAGTGCACACTTCACATTAGACTGCACTTAAATTCCTTCAGATTTTGAAGTAGAAAACTGCTTCTTTTGACAAATATCTGTTTGGCTGAGAAGACTTTTCATTCCACCTTCCTTCTTTATTTGCTTATCACATTAAAATTATTATTTTTTATATAGAAAGCCCAAAACAAAGCATAAAAGATATTTACATAATACTTTACATAACAAGCTCCTTTTGAGAAATGAGAATATTAAAATTTCAAAAGTACAGTCACAGCAAGTGGTAGGCAAGCAGGGAAGATAAATCAAATCCTATTTCTTGCCATGCTGTGAAAAGACGGCTGGCTTTTAATCATCATGATGTGCCATATGTAAATTCCATCAAAGAAGAAGTTTGGTAAATGTTATATTTCATAACCACAGGGAAGGAAGCTATTTATAAACATCAATTAAATGATACAATATAGTCTAAAGCCATTAATAATAAAACTACTAATCTGGGTAGGCATTACTCTCATATGGAATATTTTCTGAAATGCATTTTTTCAAATGCTTACTTAACAAAGCAAATATTACGTTTTTTCCACTCAAGGTCATTCTAACCTGTCTCAGAGTTTCTGTGACATAAGTAAAGAGTTCTAGAAGAAATTAATGCACAAAGTACTCATAAGCCTAGAATCACTTTCTCAAAAAAATAGAGAATGTTTCAGTCAGCACCTATGTTTTTTATGTGGTCAGAAATCTTTGGGGGATATAGTGAGGGCTAACAGCATGAGAAATCTATTTGCAAGCCTCCAATGGAGGAAAGAACCAATCACAATAAACTACTATAATAATAGAACTGTACACCACTCACATTAGGAGAAAGCAAATTCATTTGAAAACATTAAAGATCATTATATCATAATATGCAAAGCTTTGGCATAGACTAGTTTATCCAGTCTAAAATGACTATGGTAAGCCGAGACTAGATCTTAAAGCCCTAAATACAGGACTAAAACTTAAAAATACCTTTCTTTCACAGAAAAGAAGCTAAATTCAACAGGTTTCAAGTTCACATTCTACAGCAAAACATGAGGGATGGCTAATGACAGATGGGAGACACCTTTTTGTGGTAAGGGAACTGACAGGCTACACACAGGATGCCCCAGAGAACACACAAGGATATGGTACTTTTCTATGTAATGAAGGCACAATGGAATTTATTTCTTCTGAATAAACATCAGGCTCTAGAAAAAAAATTTCTAAAGGCCAGCAGCAAAGCATATCCTTAAAAACCAAAACCAAACCCAAACCCTTAAACTTTCCAGATATTCTGTACTTCATTTACATTTTGCTTCTATCTTAAAAAATCAAATCTAGTTCACGGTCTCACTCAAAAATTTACAAAATCCTGTGTTTATTTTCTGTGACACGGGAACAAACATTTTCAGCTACAGATTTAAAACCAAATGTTTTATTCTAATAAATTTTGTGAAGGGAGAAAGAATAATCTTCATATTTTCAGCACACTCAGCAATGTCTGAAGGCATAAACTGAGACCTGTCATATCTACCTTGTGATTAGGAGAAATTTTATGCTTCACCTCTTTGTAATGTTTGTTGTTTTGTTATAACTGATGTGTAGATTGAATGGCAGGTGACATTTCATAAGATTTAAATAAGATGAGAAATTAATCAAATTAATATATTCCTTTTCGAAAGTATAATGAGTCATTAGCATACAAAATGCAAGAGTCTGTAAATACAAAATGAACTTCAAATAACAGAGGACATCTCATGAACTGCATTTCTTACATTTATAAGATATGTGCGTATATGCTTATATACCCCATACAGAGACAGCTTTTAAATCCCCGAAACACTGGTTAATTTATACAGCAGTTTGGACTGAGGAAGAGATGATATTTACCCCCTCTATGGATCACAGTATGTTAATTTATACAGCAGTCTGGACTGAGGAAGAGATGATATTTACCCCCTCTATGGATCACAGTATGTAAGATACCACACTGAAACATTCTGTAGGGGACCTACAGAACTACTTATGTATCAGCTGCAAAGGCAGCCACTGATCTGTCCTTCTAGAAAAGGCAAATGCACTTTCAATGCCCAAATTGTATTCTAAGGGTAAAATCCAGGTCTGACTCTTTACAAAGAGTTGGGCAGCTCCTTATTCACGCATGGGATGCCATTGAGGTCAATGAAAACTTGGTGGAGGGAACAGGATCCCTCCACCTTGGTCTCTCTGCATAACTATAGCCTCACTGAAATGTAAGGCAACTGTGACATGGAGCTCCATACAGAAAAGAAAGAGACAGCAAATTAATAGATCTACCAGGACTAGTAAGAATAAAGAATAAAACAGTGCCCAAGCTGCATGAAAAAATATCACAGGAAAGTAGCACTTACAAATTGAACAGTGGGGGTTTCAAGGCTGCAGGCTAATTCCTATTTAATGATGTTGCCAGTGTATGCAACAACACAGAGAAAGAAAATAAGCTGATTTGGTTAGTCAATAATTGAAAATCTATTTGCCTACAATTGATTTACAGTGTAACATGAGTCAGCTACTGTAATTTGCAACTGGTGTGCTGGTCTACAGAAGAAAGAACAGTGCTTTATGAACTGAGGAGAGGCAGAACTTACTAAAGATACAACATAAAACTAAAAACCAGGAATTCTAACATATGGTACGAATTCACATAAATACAGCAATTTTGGCCAGCTGGAGCTCAGCTTTAGTGCTAACTGCACAGATTTAGCTTTGTACAGGAGATTCAAGAATTATTGGTATTTTAGTTCACATGGGTGCATAACTTACAAAAATTCAATAGGATAGAATGTCCTCAGGAAGAAAAAGAAAAGTTGAGAGCTATCAAACATTACAGAAAAGTATAAAAGTAAACAAAAGAAATGCAAGCTTTAGGTAGAGGAATAGCAGGCAATGCCTAAAATTGCAGGATACCTGCAGGAAACCATCACTTTCTACATCACTTGTAGATCTGAAAAAACAGTCCATATTTTCTTCACTTCCTCTGGTAGCAACTGCATGCACCACTCCTACTGCACACAGGCTATGCTAACAGGCTGCTAAAAAGTAAGACCTGAGCCTACATTCCAATTCACCCCGCTAATCCTCTGCTTAAAAAACGAACAACTCTGACTTCCCTCCTGGTGGCAGAAGAGGACTTTAGCATGTAGCTCCTATTCCTCAGTACCAGGGACACCACTGGTTTAGTAATAAGATGACTCACCTAATGTACAGCAATAACATGTTCTTAAAAATTTGACATCCTGTGTCAAACAAGGCAGAGGAGTGGCAAACATCGAGTAACCCCTTACTCCTTTGTGTAATCTACCTGATCATATTGCACCATTATTACACAGACATGTAGGCCAGTACAGGAGCAAATGACTTTCAATCCCCTATGCCAGCCTGCCTTTTTTTTTTAATAATTGTTCAGAATTTGTCTAAATACACTAGAGAAGAAATTTGATTCCATCCTTGCTTCTCAATATAACCATTAGTGCAAACAGTAACAGATGCTCTCTAAAGAATAGCTACAGGAATGGGACCAAAATTGGTTTCTCACACAGACCTGCTTTTCAAGGGTACTATATGGGTGTACGCATAAGTATAAATGTATGTATGCACACATACATATGTGTGAGATCATTCAACAGTTAAAATATACTTTGAAAATAGTACTAAGTGTACTACTGTTGAGGAGTTTGGTTATCCATTTGAGCCAGACTGGGGTTTTACAGATGGTTTCTGCCGCAGGTTGGGTGTGGTAGGGTGTGGTAGCCAGGGCCCGGCGGCCGGAAGATTTCGCGATGTACGGGAAGATAGCCAAATAAGGAGCCCCTCTCCTTACAACCAATAGCGAGGACAGGTTGCCAAAATAGCCAAATAAGGCATAGATCGTGGCTCAGGGTGTGAGCGAGCGGAAGTGATATCACAACCTGTAATATATAATACCACGTTGCCTTCAATAAACGCCATTTTGCCATCTATCATATTGGTGTCGGTGTGCTGATGGCCCGGGCGGCCAGGGGCGTGGCCGACGCGCGGTCCCTGAACCAGGTCGCCATTGCCTAGCAAGGGCAACAGGTTGGGGGGGAAGCTGAGGATAGAATTGGTATTTCTTTGATACAAAAATCATTGCTGTTTACAGGAAGCTTAAGAAAACCTCTTCAGAATACAATAGGAATCTCAGATTTTGTCTTGAGAAAGCATGAAGCTATCAGGAATTCTTTTAATCCCCTTACAAAAATGTTACAAGTGTTTCTGTGACTTTTTGCAAGGCTTATTTCCTAGGTCTTTTCTACTTCTTCTATGGAATCTATACACTTCTGTCAACATCTGCCTCTACATTTGCATTCTCACAACCACCCCCAAGCTGCATTTTCTGCCATGCCTATTATTTCAGCTGTCTCTTCTACAGTGAAGCCCAACTTCAACTCAGGTTTCTTTTCAGTGAGGGGCAACTGGACTCTTCAAAGAGGTATGAGGAATCACAGAATCATAGAATAGTCAGGGTTGGAAAGGACCTTAAGATCATCCAGTTCCAACCCCCCTGCCATGGGCA
>WYDI02009188.1:17362-31733 GCA_009867235.2 Psittacus erithacus | reverse complement strand
AGCACCCTCACAGGGAAGAGCTTCTGCCTTAGATCTAACCTGAACTTGCCCTGTTTCACTTTGAACCCATCACCCCTCGTCCTATCACTGCAGTCCCTGATGAGGAGTCCCTCTACAGCATCTTTGTAGGCATCCTTCAGATATTGCAAGGCTGCTCTGAGGTCTCCACACAGCTTCTGTTCTCCAGCTTTATATAGCAGCTTTAGAGCCCAAATTTGCTTTAACATTATGGCTGCTGGGTGGAAGTACCGTCCAGCACCACTACTTCTCTGTGGTGCAAGACATCTGGACACAACCAGACTGTGATTATCTGTGCTGATTTTGCAACAGCAGTGCCTTACCTGTGTTAGATTCAGTGCCTGTGCAGTATTCCTTTTGCATGGGTATGCTATCCTGTGGGATTTGTTACTCAGTACCTGTTGGCTCTCTTGGAAATGATGCAGGCTTGTCCTCCTAGGTAGGGAGCTGAGAATATGCAGTTCTGGCAGTAATTAAAGAAAGGGAGCAGTGCTCCCTCCACTGCTTCAGTTTCCTGGCTGTGTCATGCAGTGCGTTTGTGTGGTACTCAGTGCTGGCTAGTGATGAAAAAGCAATGAACTGGAAGGAAAGGGTATGACAAAAATGAATGGTATGGTATAACAGAAACTGGTTGCAACGCATGAGAAGCCAATATGGAGCAGTTATGCTTAAAAATGCTGAACAGATGGCATAGGACAATGCAAAGATTGTGTAGCATTACCCTGAGGTATAGTGACATATTGTCAGGTGTGGGAATGTAGTGAGAGTTTTCCAAAGAGGTCTTCTGGGACTGCTCCCACACCCCAGCATGTTGGCAAGCGTTGGGAGACAAATTGAAACTAATAGCTGAGCAGGTGAGACCAACAGGATCTGCACCCCTGTTGTTAAAATGAGTCTAATAATACAGAGTGGGACAGCGCTGTATATTCGATAGCTATTTTTGTTGCCCTTACAAGTGATTTATTTTATGCAGACATTGGAAAAGATTAATTATGAGTAGCAGAGGCGATTAATGTGTTAGGCAGAAACACTGCAGCTCTTCTTTCAAATGCCAGTGTCCATACACACGATAATTTACAAGGAGCTGAGAAGCTCTAGCAGCCACTTTAGAGTGCTTGAAATGAAGGCGCTTGCTAGATTTAAACCAAACTTGAACAAAATAGATTTAAATTAAGGAAAAAAAGCTAACCAGTCTACTGATCTTTTAAAAACCTTTAGTGTTACAACTGCTGAGCTGCACAAATGTTATAAAATTACCCTTGTTTTTAATGTTAATTCTTATATCACATTAAAATAATTGAAGCATTACTTCTTTCTTGACTTCTGTCTGAAAGTATAGGACAAAAGCTGTCAAACATTTGCATGTGGTTTCTGGGGAAACAGCCCAAGAGTGTTTTCAGTTAAAAGAAAAACAGCTCTAACTTTTTGCAAATGATACTGGCTTGGGATGTGATGCTCTTGGAGAAGGCTTCTCTCTTTTGGTTGTAAAAAGAATGATTTTTGGAGCTTTTCTGTTAAACTTGAAGGGTTTCCTCTTTTCCACAAAAGCAGCGGGAGGGACTTGCAAGCAAACTCTGTCTTCCCATTTGGCAAAATATTGCTGAGAAGAAAATCTATGGGAGAGCTGCAGTCTGTAGGGTGAAACTTGGCAACAAAATCTTTTGCCTGCAAAAATCAAGGCTTGCTTATTCCATTAGGTACTTTTTCAATCTGCAATCAGGACATGAGACATCTCCTGGATGCTCCCTAGAGATGGGCCAAGTTCTCCCTTGAATTTGCTCTTATGAGAAACCCGCACACATGATTGTTTGTAAACGTTTTCATGGAATCAGCAATGAAAGCTGAGAGTGGGGTTTTTTTGGTGTTTGGGTTTTTCTGTTGTTCTCGCCCCAAACAACACCCCAAAGAAATGATTTTTTTGACCAAACCCCAGAAAATCAAAGACTGTTGTTTACTTATTTAACTTCTGCTGAAAGATTTCAGAAGCTGTTTTGTTTCTGCCCTGCTGCTTCCCTAACCCTCCCCCACTCTTCAAGAAGCATCTCGAGTCTCTTTTCTCTTTTTCAGGCTTGCTTCATAAGCCTGTGTTATTGTTTACAGATATTAACATCCTCCACAGGAATATATGATTCCAATGACTTATTCCTGTATTGTGTTTTTAAAGTCTGCATTTATAAAATTAGGCACTTTGGTTGTTAAGAGATTCTACAGTTCTGGCCAAGAAAAAGCCCTTCCCTGTGAATGTTAGATGTTAAGACACCAGGACCAAGCTAAATGACTGTTATCTGAAATTCCTTGGGTTTATGATCCTTCAGGAGAGTGTAATTTGGGAGTGTGCTCTCATGAAAGGCTGTGCCCTGCAAAGGACTAGCAGGAGCTGAGTCAAGGCACTGTAACCCCATCAAGTGTCCTCCTGGCATCTTCTTTCAGCCCACAGCTCCCATCTGGAGCTCAAAGAGGCTCCTCCAACCCAGGGTCCAGTAGTCATAGACCATAAAATATTCCTTCTTGATATCCCCAAGGATAACTGCTGCCTGCTTTGTTTCTAGCCTTTGAAATCTGCATTTCCTGCTGTCTCTCCTCATGCACACACAAGATTAGAACAGGCTGCCCAGGGCAGGGCTGCAGTCACCGTCCCTGCAAGTGTTCACACACCGGGTAGATGAGGCCCTCAGTGTCATGGGTTGGTGGTGGCCTTGGTAGTGCTGGGGAATGGTTGGATCTTAAAGGTCTTTTCCAGCCCAGCTGATTCTGTGACTGTAAGAGTCCAAACAGCCCTTAGGATTAGGGCAATCCCTTTCTTATCTTGTGGTACCCTCCAAGAGCCGCCTCCCTCCAACATGATTTATTGCCGCCTCTCCTCCCGTTGTTCAGCAGGTCAACGCCACACTGAGACAGTGACAGTCTCCCTGTTGGAGGTGGCCCCATTTAACACCCCTCTCCTCGGGGAGGTGGGTGGCCCTGCTACGTCAGTGCCAGGGCTGGTGTGTGACAGACGGACGAACTCAGTGGGACATCACTTTGCATCCTTCTTTGGTTTGGGGTTTTTCTCTCCTCCTTCCCCGGAGTTTCAGGCTTTCTGCTAGCAGTGTTTCTAAACCAGGCTTCCGACAGCTTTTTGAGGGGAAAAACTGCTGAGGTACTTCTTGTGAGGGTAAAATAGTCTTTGGAGTTCTTTTTCTTTTTGGAAGGCAAAAGTCCAGGGAAGTGGATAATGAGAATGAACAGCCAAGCAATGTCAAAATGCAGCATGAACGTTTAAGCAGAGCTTCGTCACTAAAGTACTTTTGAATAGTTAATGAAATAGATCCCAGAAAGCAAAAAATGTTTCATTTTGTTTTTAATGCAAGCAACAATAAAATAAGCAAAGCACAGCGCATCCGGCAGAAGATGTGCTCGAGAAGAAACTCTACAGTAAGGCTTCTTCATTAACCCTTGGTTTCTCTATGACTACACACAGTGGCTCTTTGTATTCACACAACCGATTCAAGCTTTAAATTAGAGATGATGAAATGCCTCTATATCTGATTCTTCCCTGTCTTACACCAGGATATGCAAATAGCCTGGCTGATGTTAGCAGGGCTACAATCCAACCTTCAGGAATGAATTCTTTGTGGTGCTGTACTTGTGCAGTTGCTGAATTGCACAGCTGTCAATGGTTTTTAAAATTAAATCAGCAAATTAAGATAGCAATTGTTTCTCATAAAACAAACTATACTGTGTGTCCCAGACAGCACATATGTGGGAATTAATCTCAACCAGGCAGAGGCTTATTTAATCGATTAACTTTTAGATATGGTGAGTAACCACGCTGGAGTCAATGCAATAAATAAAGCCAAACATATGCTTCATCTTTGCAGGGCTGGAGTCTTAAAGCTGAAAAGGTATAAAAGTGCTGCTTAGCTGGAAGCAACCAAATTTGTGGCCTTTTGCTGGTTTACCATGTACAAAAGAAAATACCTTGCATTATCAACAGCTTCATTGATCATGGATTTAAACGCAGTTCCCAGAAAATAAGTCCCATTAGGATATAATTAGAAGACACTGCCACTTTCTCCAGCATGTGCTACTCTGCTCCTTGTGAAGTCTGTGGGAGTTAAGGGCAGGGAACGCATTTTATCCTGAACTGATGCAGGATTCAGTCTGTCTGCACTGTAAAAACTCCCTCTGACGCTTCAGCCTCAGGTCCTTGTAAATGCTTGTTTCACAATAAAATTCCCATCCGAAGCACTTGGTATAGACAGAGCTGAAAGTAAAGAAGTTATTTTGTAGTGGCTTGGATGTGGCTGGTGCCTGTGAGATGTCAGGGACCGCTGACAAGCAGAGGTGAGGCACTAAGGCCAAGTGCCTCTGTGAAACCCTCTCCAGCCAGACAGGGTGAGAGGCTGGCAACGTGTCATTACCTGGATTGTAATCAACTTTGGAACTCCTGCATGGCCTCTTTGCCACAGAGTATTTGGATCTTGATGTGGGGTTTCTAGGTCTTCAGCTTTTCCATGGCTTTCACTGGTGTGCTGAAAATAAGTGGCTTCCCAGAGAGATGGCTGTGAAGTTCAGTAAGTGATGCCTGCTCTTTCCATCTGCCTTGTTTAGATCAGTGTTTCAGAGCCATGCTGCTAAAGGTAATTTCAGTCCAATTTTAGACTACATCCATAGAAAAAAAAAGTAAGTGAAAACCCTAATTTTGCTCTTTGCGGATTTACAGTGTGCTGCCTGTTTTGGGATCATCTTTGTTGACAGCTCAGAGTTACTTTCTCATTACATACCATGCTGCAGTTATGATGACATCTTGTAGTGCAGTGCAAAACACATTTATTTTGGGGGCAAAAGATAGACCTAGTGGTTCCTAAACATTGTGCTGTTTCTTTTTTAGATTATATTGAACCTATGTCAGGAGTAATGTTTCCCTGGTGCTGGCAGAAGGGTGGTGAGGCTGCCACGCCTCTGCTGTGCTTGGGGTACATTAGGGTCTTTGAGGAGCCCGTTGCATTCCCCCCAGTCCTCCCACTGGTGATGTCTGAGCTGGGGCTCTTGGGAGAACTAGTGCTGGCTACCTCTGCGCTACACACTGAAGTGCATGCAATGCTTATTCCAGTACGTAAAGGAAAATCCAACTAATCCAGTCTTCTCTATTGCACAATTTGTCACAGAGTCAAATTATTTACTTGTGCAGAACATGTGTCTCAAATCTGTTAAGCAAGAGCCATCCAGTGTGTTTTCTTGTTGAATGCTGTTTGTGCTCTGCTTTGAACAGTAGAGTTTGAAAAACTCAGAAAATGACCAGATGTATCAAGTACTTTATGCATAAAATGTATATGTGTGTGTGTGTATATATATATGTATATTTGTGTACTTAGAATGGTTTTGGTTGAAAAGGACCTTAAGCTTATCCAGTTCCAAACCCCTGCCACAGGCAGGGACACCTTCTGCAAGGGCAGGTTGCTCCAAGCCCCTGTGTCCAGCCTGGCCTTGAACACTGCCAGGGATGGGGCAGCCACATTATACATGTATACATTTAGACAGGTTATATGTGATAGATTTGGACCATGTTCCAAACTGGTGCAGTACTGGTCCTGTTTCAATGAATGATATGCAATATATACCAAGGATCTGGCTTTTTTAATACTAAACCACCAAAATATACACTTGACTTCACACCTTCAGCAGACCCACTGCTGCACACAGGACATGGAATAAAGCACATGAAGTGTTAGGCCTTAACTTCTAAAGCCAAAAGCTGGTATGACCTAGTGCAGAGTGTGCCTTCGTGAAGCTTTCCCAGTTTTCATTAGCGATGATGTTCTGTGCTATAAATGCAACCGCTCCAAAAGCAAAGACAACAGAAAGAGAAAAAAAATGAAACAAAATATTCCTCAAAATTAAAACCAGGATGATGTTCTTCTGCGGGCTTGAGTGTTTTGGGCTGATACGTGTGCGTGTGCATATATATATACGCACACATCTAAAAACACACAGACATCTAAATGCTAGTCCAAAACATACATAGTGCTGTGTCTGCCAGCAAAGAGTTTTGTTAATGTGTGAATTTGTGAACTGTTGTACAATTAGACATTTTTAGCTGGTTTTGTATAAATATGTGGATGGTTTACTCAGGGTACTGGAGGCTGTGGGAAAATCTCTCCCTGTATCATCTCTGCATTTATCCTGATTCAGTGATTAAGATTCTCATATGGTCACACTTGGAAAATGGTTGGAAAAACGTAAAGAGCTGGTAGTGCAGAGAAAGCCCCTGGGGTGTGATTCTGTGCCTGCAGTGCTTTGGTGCTGTAGTAATAAGCACAAGTTTGTTCTCTGAAAGGCTGCAGCATAACCCGCCATGCATTTATACCTGCAAAAGCAGGGGGGTTCCCAACCATTTCCATATTTACATTTGGATCCTTCTAAGAATATGATCTGTGTATGGGGAGAAGAAAGTGTTTAAGGGGAAGGTGGGAGAGCTTGTGACAAAGGAGCACTATCAGCTACTGGACAGACACTGCAGCTTTTGAGTGCAGGAATGTAAGAGGGCAGGATGGAGAGCTGCAGGACACTGGAAATCACCCAGTGTAGGCAGTAATCCTTCCAGTCACCTACGACTGTGCTTCCCTTGGTCTGCAGGCTTTCCCTGTGATCAGGATAGGCAGAAAACACAAAATCAATTAACCAGCCGTTCAGCTGGAAGCATTTGAAACTGCAGATAAAAATCAGCACTTGGGAAGGGTGGAATGAGGCAGCCGAGATGTTTCATGATTTATTTTGGGGTTTTGTGGGGTACAGAATGAAATCTCCCTTGGGTTTTTTTCTTACTGGTAAAATATGATTTGGAGACTCCAATCAGTGTGTCACACATCCTTCAAAGATTCTGATGCTCTTTGTAAACTGCTTCCCTTACAATGATGAATCACTGAGCTATCACTCCGGGTAGGTTGGCCCCGCACTCTTATGCAGCACGGACAGACAAGGCATGGAATTTCATTCCTACTTGTTTTGCCCTGCTGGCAAAAGCCCTCCGGTGCCAGGTCTCACATTCCAGCTGTTGTGCATTTGTCTTGCTATCAGACAAATGCCTTATCATCCCATAACTTTTTTAGGGGAATGGGGCTTCAGGGCAGACAATATTTGTGGGAAAATCAGCAGAGTCTGGCTGTGCCTTCTGGTACCCTATGGGATGAAGTGGTTTGTCTCCCTGCTGCTTACGAAACTCACATACAGACAGACATTTGCCTAAAGAGCACCAAAACCACTTTTCTGTGCGTCCCCATTAGACACAACAGCATTGCATGCTCAGGGATACGGATGCTCCTCACCTGAGGATGCTTTTCTTTTCGCCATATGAATATGCTCCCTGCACCGCTGCTGCTCACAACCCCATGTCTTTCCCTGTAATTGCCTTCTGACAGCTACCTGCGTTTCCTCATCCTTTTCCAATGAAACCTAAAACCAGGTGAAACTTGCTCAGTGTCAGATTTCGCTTCCAAATTGAAATTCAAAGCTGAAAGAAGTCCCGGGTCTTCCGAGGTTCACCAGCCTCTTGTCAGCCCAGGACTCAGACACATACCAATGTAAGCCAATCTAGGGCTGAATGTGGAAATAATGTGAGTCAAAGTCTCCTCTCGTTGCTTTTGTCCATACTTGCCTTTTAAAGCTATAATTTGCTTCGTATCTTTCTTCTTCCTATTTGAGCGTCCTCTATCCAACAGAATATATTGATTATGTTATCGCATTAGGGACCTGGCATGTCTTAGATACAGGAAAAAAGCCCATTTTTTAATGGATGGCATAATGATACAGGTAAAAACATACAACAAAAATTCACATGATTCATAACCGTGTCCAAGACAAACTTACTGAATTGAGAAGCTTTGCTTGGGTGCAAATAGACAGATCTGTCCAATTAGGCACAAAGCTTGCCCACAGGGGTTATTTTTGGTTATTTTAAAGAATATATTACTTATTTCCCTCAGAAGGAATAGCAGTGCTAGTTTACTTTGGAGAATTCTGCTAAGCTGCTGGGCTTCCAGGAGATTAGGTAAGTTGATCTAATTGCCAAACTTCTGATGCTTGTTCCTTGCTAGCCATCATTTAATTCTATACCAAAGGGTCTGGCTTTCGCCGCTAGTTGCACATGATCTGTACCTTGTGTAGGGCCAGGAGTGGTGAGTAAACAGTAACTATGGTAATCCTGACTTTTCTCTGTTTCTATGCCAACCCTTGGACCCATCCACTTCCTAGGTGCGCATAAGAGTTGCCTTAAGGCTGTTCTAACTTAGGCCTGCTGGAGTCCCATAGGAATACTGGCACAGCTGGGAAGAACAAGACTGTCATCACCACGCAGGTTTTATTTATTGTTTCAGGGTAGCATTTATGCTGGCCACATTTCACCTTTCTTTTGAAATTAAAGGTTTTCAGAAGTGGTAATTTCAGAAAGAAGCCAAACAGTTAAAAACGGGAGCTACAAAACTTGCTAGAGCCCTGTCTATTGAAGGTATCCAATTCTATACACGAGCTGCATTAATTACAGCAATGGGAAAAGTGGGGAAAGCACACATGTGATAAGGCACCAGCTGTGAACAGTTCAGTGGTCTACAAAAATGCTCCTAATGTTGCAACTGCTGGCAGAGTGACCTGGGGGTGAGGGAAAGTCCTGGCAAGAGCTCCGAACAGGAATGCAAACACAGGCCAGCCACAGAGGCCTATTTGCTCACTAAGACTGTGACATTTTCCAGCATGTCCAGTTACTGACAGCATGACTTTTCCAGACAAAATGACTGTCCCACACTGCTCCAACGAGAGCCACTGTTGAATGTTCAACACTTGATCAGCCCCAGAAGGTCTCGCCTGGTGCGTATGATGGAAGTATGACAGCAGAGTTACTGCATCTAATCTGAGGAAAGCTTCTGATAGGAGAAATTAGCTGTATTCTTGATTCCCTTTATTATTCATATTGAAACTGAGGTTTCAGTCACATCTGCAGCTCAGCTTCTTCCTTCTCCTGGCCTTTGGGAGGGTCATGGGCAAGCCCTGAAGAAATATGCTGGCTTCTATGCGGCACTTTGGCTGAATGAACCAAGAGGACGGACTCAGTGGGGGCAGAATGATGGGCTGTATTTGCAGTTCTTGCTCTCCTCTGGGATGCTCCGCTAGCCTCTTGACCAGCAGCCAATTATAGTAGGCAATAGGCCTCTCCCAGAAAACAACCCTCTTGAATTCAAACTAGTTATGTATCAGCAGATTGGTAAATTTGCGTACCAGTGATCTAAAGGTCTCCTTTTCACATCTTGACCCAAATATGTCAGTGAGGCGTCTCTGCTTCATGTTTTTGTGTGTGGTGGGTTTTCTTTTCATGCACCTGCTATGACTGGTTAGGTTTCACTGATAAGCAAAAGCACAGCTTTTCTCTTCTGAACAGTTATTGAATTACATTTATTTTCCTGTGCTTTTTACTTGTCTCTCTGGAAAAGAACTCAGGTTTACAGGCTTAATGCCTGAGTGCTCCACGGAGCCCCATTTCCTGCACATTTCAGTGCTCCAGGTAACAAAACTCATTTCTCTCTGGTCTCTGAAGTGGAAAAGCTAACTGCTCCCTTCAGAAAGAAACCCCCTTTTGTTCCTACTTTATTACTTGTGTCTAACAGCATTGGGAAGGGTTTGCCATTATATCTCTGTTCTTGCTGCTGCTGCAGTGTAGTATCACAGTGTGTGTTCATGGGCTTTTTGCTACGCTCCCAAGCGAATGTGCCCTTTGCAGCATCGCTTGGGGCTGCATGGCACATGCCACGCTGCAGGCAGAATCCTCATTACTTCAGTAAGGCCGTGTGTCCTCAGCACTCCAGATGAGCCTCCCAGCTCAGGGAAGATTACCCTGGCAACCTCAAGGGTGGGATTTACGAAGCAAAGGGTGCAGCATCGTCTCTGCATCTGCCTAGGGCAAAACTTATCTCCAATTCACCGCTGTCTGGAATTGCTTGTTATTGATTCCTGTAAATTGTCTTATTTGTCTGAGGGCTGCCCAGATGAACAGCAGACGCTTGAGAACTCTAAATAGGAGGCAGCTACAGAGTTCAGAGATTAATCTGTCCCTTCGGGGCGCTGAGCAGCCAGCAATCCAAACAGCTTGTTGTAAGAGGCTTAACAATGCAGAACAGCTGATTTCAGATTCATCCATTGAAAACATACATTCATGTTGCTGGATGTTGGAATAATGCTAAATCACTTAAATCTAAACCACATTTGAATACGGCTCCCACAGTTTAAAGGGCACTGAATTAATCTGGTGAGGAACGGAGTTGCCTTTTAAAATGCATTTGTGTGATGTTGTAAGAAACTTATAAGCAACTTGACTGGGAAAGGGGGCAGCTCTTTGAACTTGTAAACCCGCACTGGTTAGAAATACATCGCTGTTTGAGCACGAGTCTAAAAGCAGCAGAATGTGAACAAACTGTGCCTCTGCCTTCCCATATTTTCATGTGCTCATCAGTGGATATTTATGCTTGAAGCCTGCAGTAAGTGCACTCGTCATTTTTCAGCTGTCTCCAATTGGCAGATCCATGAAAAATTTGGTGTGCTCCCACTCAATTCCAAAACGTAACTAACAGGCTGCTGGGTCATTTTCTCTCAACGTTAATCCATCATTATCACCTGAAGTGCATTACTTTGAAGACTGAAGAAGGTCCATATTTCAAGTTAAATGATGCCTAACAGGTATAAGCTTGACATTTTCAGTTCCCACTATGGCTTAAAGAGCTGACAACATTTGATTTTGCTGAGAATATATCTTTTCCTCCTCAAGGATTTCTATACAAAGACCTAACAGTAGGCATGCCTTTATGCTAACCAGAGACAAGTCTCGTTAGTTATTCAGAAGTGCCTTCATTTAAGAGGGCTTTAAATTATCATTGTGTTAGAAAGAAGGTTTTTTTCCTTTTTCCCTTTTCTGTGAATTCATCGTGTTGTTTGCTGTTTTGTGGGTCTTTTCTTCTGCTTGTAGTTAAAACCTTCATGATCTTGGAAAAGAAAGATGATTTTGGTAGATAAGATACCAGCTTTGTTTGGGAAGGAAATGCAGGAATATGGTTTTGCAGCAGCTAGATGGGCTTCAGCCTGAATCTGTATCTAGCAGAGGTAAAGAGAGGCAGTAACCCCTTTTGGGTGAAATGGCAGAGATGATCTCTGTGGAAATCCTTTTGGAGGTGTAACATGGGTTCTTCAAACTTGCTGTGGACCAAGTCCTACTCTGTATGGAGAGCAGGACTGCCCACAGGCAGAAGGATAGGGGTGTCACTGGTACCCTATACCTAGAAGGAGTTCGGAGGGGGATCCCACTGTACCAGACTACACTCAGCCCTCCCTTGCCTTTCCTCTAAGGCACACGTACACACAAATGCATGCCAGGCGTAATACAGTTGCCAAAGGCTGGGAATGTCAGGTTCAGTCAGGTCTCAAGAACCCACAGATGTTTCAAATCAAAATGTTACCTTAATAGGAATAATGAGGTGTTTGAAAGAATATTTTGGTCTGTGCCATTTGAATGGGAAAAATTATCTTTTCTCTGCTTTGGGTATTCTGTTCATCTGAGCACCTTCAGCTCAAGCCCCTGCTCATAAGTTACCTGGAGAAGAAAGCTGGTGGTTTCTTTCATGGGCAATGATGGGTATAATATTCTACCATAAACATGTCCAGACACACAGCAAGGTATTCTGAGTGGTCAATTTCCAGTGCTGCAGGGTCATGGTATGTGCTCCACAGCACCAGGCAGCAAGTGCAGAGCTGCCCGTGGCAGGAGGAAATGTGAGGAAATGAACTCTCAGATGCACTTCATTTCACTTTGGGCATAGCAAAAGCATGTCCAGCAGCAGCCAGATGGACCCCAATCTGGATCTGTCACGCAGGGAAGGTGGTAGCTGCTTTACAGAGAGAGGAAGGAGCTGCTGCTGTTAGAGCCCTGCTGCCTAAAAGGTCATGGGAGAAGATGGAAAGCATTGACACAGCTTCCCGCACTTCCTGGGAGAGTCCTTGGAGCCTGGGCCACAGCTTTTTGCTGGATGTAGTTCCCTCTCTTTAGCCTTGAGATTTGTCCTCCTCAGCCCACCATTCCTCAGAGAATCCATCTCATGCTGAGCAGTTTTGCATAATGAATTATTAACACACACAGAATTCAGAAAAGTGCTTTGAAAGAATTTCCTTTTGTTTATTTTATGGGGGAAAAAAACCCCCACCCTTTTCCCCTCAATTATAGTGTTTCCTTTACTAAGATATTTTGCATGAGATTGTTGTTTTATGGGAAATTACACAGCTCATTAACTTCTGGAATAATTGGTATCCAACGGGGTAAGCAAACCACAGGCTATAAATAAAAGGAATCTTAAGGTACAAAATCCTCATTGGACCTGTCTCCCAAAACATTCAGGTTTTATGTTTATCAGGGAGATAAACATATATACATATTGAGAGACATAAACCGGGACACATTTAGATGACGTCCTTCAGAGGGCTTCTCAGAGGATGGAGTAGAAGGCCTGGTAAAAAGGGTCAAGCTTAGGCTTGAGAACCAGTATTTTATATACAAGAAAAACCATGGATTAATCATGTGCATGTATGAACACATATACACATACATCTTTAGATCAAAATATATCTTTACTTCCTTGCACTGAAGGCGGAAGACCCACCCAAGCAGGTAACAATGGCCAGACTTGTTTTAATGCCCCAAGTGTCTGCCGTGTCTCCGAGAGTGCAACCCACGTGCTCCAGTCCCTGCCTCCCTCAGCCCCCTGGCCACTGCTTGGAGTCCTGTTCTTGTGGTGGTGCAGCTGTAGCCTCTGAGGGAGTATCCGTACGTAGTATCCGTACATCTATCATCTCCGTTCTTCCCACGTGTTTCAAAATCCACACCCCAAGCCCTTGTGCATTGTCCGTTTCTGTCCATCATTCACAGCGGAGCAAAATGAAGGACTATGAATTATGGTGATGTAAAAACCAGCAGGCAAATGTAATCTACAGCAGTGCTGGAGGGGGAGCAGCATCTCTGACTGGGCTTGCATTGTGTTTATATGGGCTGATATGAATAATACACAAAAGTCTCTACTCCTTTGCCATATGATAAACATCATGTTCAGTATAGAGTTTCAAGATTTGGATCTGTCGTTGAAACCTCTGAAACAATACATACGTGACCAGATCTGAACCATCTGAACCATTAGAAATACAACTGTCCTGCAAAGGCCACTACAGAGCCGGCGAGAGCAGCATTTACAGGCTCTCCACAGGAAAAAGGTCATGCTGAGCCAGAGCGGTTTTCAGTACTCAGCTTCTTTTTGGTGATATTGTTAGACATGGAGAATATTTAAACAGGGTTTATGGCAACTGGCACATCAATTGCCTTGAAATGGTATGTGTAACAAGGGAACTAAGGAAAGACTAAAAATATAATCCCTAATCTAAAGCATCTGACATGTTTTCTGGACGGTAGTTTGGTATTTCCCAGATGTATGCTCACAGAGCTGTCTCTGCAAACCAGACCCACCCATCACACTGAAATTAGTTTAATTATGAAAGTTTGGCTTTTCTAGTCAAGCTTTAATTTCATTTATTCCTGATTTCACACTCCTCAGCCTCTCCTTTTAAATGACGCTCTGCTGCATACCCATCATGCTCAAGCTTTTGGGACTGCGAATGCAAAGGAATACCAATCTGATTCCTAAAGATGATGATGAAAATCTTCACCCCCCTGTGTTTCTGAAGGAATGCATTCCTTAATCGTTGAAATATTTTGCATGTCTATTAAAATAATTGGTATTAGTGAGTATGAATGTGGTGGTGTATGTGTTGTCAGGTCCTGAGGACACCTCACAGCTACCACCACCCCAGTTCACAACGCAGCTAAGACAGACTTCTTCTATAACCCTTGATGTCTCTGTATGCAAATGCCCAAATCCTGACCTTCCTGAAGTGAGCATGGGATTTAGCAACTCAGGTCCAAATCCCCATGAGCCTGGGAGGAGCCAATGGCAAGATTATCTTTACAATAATACCTGGTTTGTGTCAACATGTTGCCCTGGCTGGGGGCTCAGCTGGCCATGCCTTTGCTGCTAAGAGGTCTGGGGTCACACTCTTGCCCCATGAGAACACGGCGCCCACCAGCTTGGGTTCCCATGGCTCAGAGCTGCCCTTCCATGGTGGGGCTGATGGGGTGGACACCAGCCAGAGCCCCCCAGGCAGCCAGAGGAAAGCCAGCAGCGCAGAGCCTTGTCCATAGCCCCTTTCTCCACACAAAACCAGACATCATCCAGTCCAGCCCCTGCCAAGGCAGGGCCACCCAGAGCAGGGCACACAGGAACGTGTCCAGGCGGGTTTG
>WYDI02009188.1:0-16314 GCA_009867235.2 Psittacus erithacus | reverse complement strand
AGTTCTCCTCGTGTTGAGGTGACACTTGTTGTGGTTCAGTTTATGGCCATTGCTCCTCGTCCTGTCACTGGGCACCATTGAAAAGAGTCTGGCACCATCCTCCTGGCACCACCTTTGATATATTTATATGCATTAATATGTATATTATGCATGTATATATAATACATATACACACACACCCCAGACAATATTATTACAGGAAAAAATAGACAAGTTCCCAGATTCTCTTCAAGGTGATGTTGTTACTCAATTTGTCTACATTTGTTTCAAGTGTGACCTATCAGGAGCAAACCTCTTCTCAGGTGACCCTCATCACTAATCTCTGCCAGTAGCTTACTATGTTTAGCGCTGCAAAGGAAATAGGAAGCAGCTGGAATTAACAGATCTGAATTTACACACCCACTGCAGAGACCTCAAGAAGCTGGGATTTATTAGAGCTTAAAGATGAGTGGCCATGCTCTGGTTAGTTGCTGTAAGTATTTGCAGCAATGCCTTATTTCTCCCTTTTTCTGAGCTGTTGAGAGTAAGATTTTATGTGAATTAATTTTTGTCTTCATTATAACTAACACCTTAGGAAAGTGGAGTCTTACACAAACTGGAAGATGCTTTTGAACCCCTGTAGGTACCTTTTACTCTATGGTGGTCCTCACAATGGGGGGGAGGAGGACTAAGGAAGAAAATGATGTGAAGTTCTCTTAACAACTGATGCTCTTGCGGTTCAGTGTATGGCATTTCATGCAATGTAAGGGTAAGATGGCACATACAGAGTGATGTAGGAGACTGCAGATTCCTGTAAATATACACAAACTTATTTCTGAGTACCTGGGGGAATGCATTCACGGGTTGCTGATACAGGGTGTGCTGGGTAGTCCACAAAATAGTCATGTTCTCTTAATCACTTGCCCCCACACACACACTGCAGTGGAGCTTCCAGCAGTTACTGCTAACCTGGGAGATGGCATTTGTCATGTTGTTAGCCATTAGAAACATGAGAACCATCTGGTTCCTTTCTCCTTGCAGAGCAAACAGCTATCTGCCAAGGTGGGCTGAACTTAGATGGAGTATTTCAAGATAAAAGGCTTGTTTTCTTTCTGTAGTTTCTCTCAGTCACCCAAAATAACTGCATCTATTTATTTTCTTTCCCTGTTGTTACTAAGTATAGCTGTATGAGGGTCCCCCTCTCAGTCCTCTTTTCTATCAGCTTGGCCTTTGTGCCTTCTCTTTCATCATTTCCATTTAATTCCAGCTCAGTTCAGCATGTGCCTCTGAGTAAAACAATGAAATAGCTGTGTAGTCAAACCTACAAGATTAAACTTGGTCTGTGGACTGAATTTGAAAGGATATTTAATGTATTTCTGGAAGAATGGCTGGGATTTTCAAAGACAGCTGCCACTAAGAGAAGGAGAGGTGGGGAAAAGGTGGAATTCTGAATGACAGCAATTTTCTCATAGGCTTTTACCCTGAATAAAAAGGAGTTTTCTCAACTGAGACAACTTTCCAGTCCAGGTCTTGAAGGTGACTATATGGATCCCCACCTATGAAAACGTGGTCTAACAAATCAGGTGGAGTTAGTTTTTTCTAATGGGACATTTTGAAACTTGCAGAATCCCCTTTGGGATGTTGAGGCTGAATCTTCTTCCCCTGAGGCTCTCTTGTACCCTGCTGTTGTGCACCTCTTCCCCTGGCAGCTAGATGCTAGGAAGTGCTCAGCCAAGGGCGCAGAGAGGACTGTGAGACAGCAGCAACATCCCTAAGCGACCCTGTTCCTTGGGGAAAGTACAAGCTGCATGATACCAAACTGAAGAAACTTGCAAAGAAGAGAATTCTTTCTGCAAGCAGAGAAACACCAGTTTACAACTTGGAAATGCATGTATTGATGTCTGATTTCTTGCTGCTCAAACATACTTCAGGGCTTCATTTAGCCTGGGCTCAACTGCTGGGTGTTTATATAGGCTACTGGCTGTTTACATTAGGTCAATACACAGGATGGGCTGTTTATTCCAGACCAGCAACAAATTCCACAGTGCAGTCTGTGTCTACCACTGCTTCATTTTGATACTTGTAGAGCTGGAAAGGAATAAGAATTTGGCTCTGGAAATAAACAAGCAACAAACCCTCCTGTGTTACGGAATATTCCTCCTTGCCTGAGAAGTGACCAGCGCCGTAAGTTTTTAATGGGCTGTTCAAACATCTACAGCATGGGGAATTAGCCCAACACAAAATAAATGGCCCATGATGGGGAACAGCTGAGAAGAAAGTCAACAGTCCGAGCTGATGTTTGTCTCCATCTGCAGGGGACACAGAAGACCCATTTGTAGGCACTTATCTCACTGCACACACAGGTTTGCAGTGTGCTTAGCTCACCGTATCACTGGTTCCAGCTCCACAAATGCAAAGACTTCTATGTTTAATCCAAGTGTTCCTCATATAAGACTTCATGGGTTACTGTGACAGAGCCTCCTACCCTGGAGAGACAATGCTATTTGTATCCTTCACAACACTGATAAACACTTGCAGTGCTACCGAAATGCTTCTTGGCCACAGTCAGTGCGTTTCTGTAGGGCTGTGGGAGATGGTTGGTTTCTGTCCTGCTGCTTTCAGCAACCCCCTGCTGATCTGACCTGCCAGGGTCCATCCCTATGGGATTCATCCCAAAACAAAGGATGTCTTTGGGCCCCAGTTCCTCCCTGACCACCACGCTGTTCCTCCTTTGTTCCTGCACTTTCCCAGAAAGAGTGCTGCCAGTTAGAGGGGAAAATAAGAGAGAAAGCCTTTCACTTGCTTGTCTTGCTGGTCCCAGCAAACCCATCAAGAAAGGTGCTACCTGGCCTGATGCTGCTGAGGACCTTAGCCTTGTGCTGGATGAGCATGGATCCCAGGAGATCAGAAATAGCTCATTGTTTCTGGAAAATGCAAGTTTGATGCCTAAACCTTCAGATCCCTGTATTTTTTTGCACACCTCAGCAGTTTTGTTTGCATTTGACGTTCAGCTCCAAATGCATTTTGACTTTCAATTCTGGGCAAGCAGCTGCCTGTGTGCTTTCCCTAGGGGGTGGTGCAATGAGAAAGGACATAAGGTTGAGCAATATCAATCCAAAAGGGGATTATTTCACCTACTGCTAGTCAGCTAAGTGAGCTGAAGCTAGTCAGCTCCGCACTCTTAACAAGTGATGAAGAGGCATCTCTTGAAGGCGGTTCTTCCAACTTGACACAAAAATGGGGCAAAAAGCATCTGAGCAGTGTCATCCCATCCACAAACCATTGATTACAGAGGAGGCCTGGATGAGCAGCTTGCATTAGATACCTGACTTGCCAGGGACTTAGGTGGAGGCAGAGGAATCCCCTCTTCCAGTCCTTTGGGAGCGCTTACGTGGACCAGTCTCACTGGGGCTACAAAGTAAGTCAGCAGCAAATCAGTTTCGTGAGGATCCATGCAGAATTTGCACGTCTTCCTTACTAACAAACACCATCAACTACTTCCTGCACCAAATCCTGCCACCACGGGACTGTCATCTGGAAACTCCCCAGCTCCCATGTCTGATAGATCTAAATCCCCTCTGTCTCCTGTCTGTTTGGTTTCTACTTTCAGTTGTGCATTTCTATACCTGTGTCATGCAGGATCAAACATGAGTTATAATGTTAATAGTAGATTTTATTAGCAAATAAATCATTTCAGGAGGATGCAACTGGTTAGCATAGCTTACTGTTTCCATCAGGAACAGTATGATATATAGTATGGATAGCTATATACATATATATATACACACTTTCCCTCAAGCCAAGAGGTGATTTAATCAACTGCCTCCTCTAAAGGTTGGCTTACACTTAATCCCAAATAAGAAATTATTGCTATCAGGGTGAATTTAATACAATATCAAGGTTTTGACCAGGTTTTATGGCTCAAGTGCAACCTTTCTCCAACACCCTGCCGTTATAGCACAGGGTCACAAGGCATTTGGCAGGGCTCTCAAGGGCAGTATTTGTTTCTTCTACCTGCTTTTCTCCCTAACAGCCTGAAAAGCCACCATCTTGTGTTTTTGAAACCTTTCCATTAAATGGGAAAAGAAAATTGTCCATGACATGGGCAATGCTGGATGTATTCCTGACAGTTGCACAAGAAGGAACTGAAGCTCACACAGGAACAGAAGCTCTTAAATGTTGGCAGCTTTCACTAAACTGCCTCCCTTTAATAACTAACTGACATAATTTCCCAACTTCCTGTTTCTTTACAGATGCCTCTCACTTGGCAGCTGGCCTCATCCCAGCCCAATCAGGAATACAAACCTCCTGATGATCCCAGCTGGCTGGAGGGTCAGGAGGCTGAGGTTGGATAGTCAGAGGATGCAGCACTCTGCAGGGAGCAGTAGCCACTCAGAGAAGCCTCTGTGAGTAAAAAGATTCAGTGTGGTCTTCCTTAAAAAGCTTTTCTCTGCCTTTGCATCTTGGGCATGGATGCACTCCACGGGAATCTGCTTTCAGGGCTGCTCCACAGACTCCCTTTGCTCGTATTTCATGCTAAGGAAAACAAGCCGCATGGTATGTGGCAGCTGTATGGGTCAGCTTTGGGATGGTGAAGAGCATGCATCCAGGCAAATCAATACTTGCTAGAGGGATTAAGGTGGCTGTACCTTTCTTTCTCTGTCTCCTAGGTTAGCCCTGTTCGGCTCAGGCATAGGCAGGCTCACACACTGGGAAGTGAAAGGAGCCTCTGAGGATGATGGGGACAGACTTTTCAGCAGGGCCTGTTGCAGTAGGGTGAGGGGTGATGGATTTAAATGAAAACAGGAGAGATTCAGGCTGAATGAGTGGAAAAAATCCTTTACCATGAGGGTGGTGAAACACTGGCACAGGCTGCCTGGAGAGGGGCTGGATGCCCCGTCCCTGGAGACATTCCAGGCCAGGCTGGATGTGGTTCTGGGCAACCTGATCTAGCTGAAGATGTCCCTGCTCATTGCAGGGGGCTGGAACTAGATGAGCTTTGAAGGCCCTTTCAAACTCAAACCATTCTGTGGTTCTACGATGTTGCAGTTGCCAGCACTGCATTTGCTCCAGGGCTGCAACCATTTCTGAGCCCCCACTGACACTGGGAGGGAAGAAACATGCCCTTTGCAGCTTACATACCTACAGCTGGTGTGGAGCAGCAAAGGCACACCTGCAAACAGAGGAATAAAGATCCCACCCCAGTATTTAAACCTCAAGTTGCAGCCCTGGTGACTCTTGTTCATGGTATTTCAGAGGGTCTCTCCTGTGCTGTGCAGGATTGGGCCTGCCGCTTGCACACTGCCCTGTCGGTTCGGTGTAAATCTGTAGTAAGTCAGGGTTTGGAGCGCTGTAAGTTGAAGCAGAAGTTTGCCCTTAGTAAAAGCACTGCTGTTTGACAGGGCTCTGTGCTTGTTTAACGTAACAACTGCACTGGTTTTCTAACAACAACTTTAAATGCCATTCATCAATAAATCCATTGGGCTGCTTGGCTTGTATTATATGCCACTGATTAACTACCATTAAATTAGCAGTTAGTGTAATCAGATATAAACATTCTGTTGTGGCTAAGCTGTTAAACGTTTTATTCCCCTTTTACAATTGAGTGTAACACATGTCGGCACGAGACAGGCTCGGTAATTTCACATTACTGCAGCTAAATTATGTTTGTGGGCTCCAGAAACGCTTCTGGTGCTACCAGGCTCATAAACACCTACCTGGCAAGGAAAAGCTACAACTTCTGGCCCGGAGCATTCGGGGTTTAACAGGATTCAGTACAGTGAATTTACTACATAAATATGTGCATGGGCTATGGACAAGGGGTTGATAGGAGGAGCTGAGAATTTGATTTGCTATTTGCCACTGATTTTCACCCTGGCTCCCATTATTGATTGGTGTAAATCAGCATCCAAGTCATACAGGAAAGGTACCTACCTAGGTGTCTGCAGTTCAAAAGGAGAGGGATGTGACTCTGTGTGGCTTTTAGCTTTGGGAACTCCAGGCTGTCATAGTCAAAAGTGGATTTTGAGCTCTCAAAAGGAGGTATTTCATAGGTATTGATTTGTAGAGCAGAATTAACTGTATTTATTTTATAGGTAGCTCTGCATCTTCTCCATTGCTAGGCATTTTTGTAACTCACGAAGACAGAAAGGAAATACACAGCTGCAGGAGTACTCCTAAACCACTTCCTTAGACACCCATGCAGCATAGAACATAATGAAATTGCTACTTGCAATTGCTTAACAGTGCCAATATTAAATCACAAAAAGCTATCAACCAGCAAAACTGTTCCCATCATAGCCTTGTGTTCCTTCACTTTGCAAGAAAACAGCAAGAACTGGCAGCACACCCACAAGATCAATCAATCAGAAACGCAAGATGGGGGAAGAAATGAGTAAGAATGCAAAAGCTTTGTGGATATAGAAACTTCTTTGTTTAACAAGTGATTAAGGAACTGGGGGAAGAGCTTTCTGGGAATGCTCTTTTTTTCCCTTTCTCTTTGGTCAAAATGTAGCATTTTACTCAAAAGGTTCTTAACATACAGATTTTTTTGAGTCTATTTTATTCTTCCCCTGTTTCTCTATTTGAATTACACTAAAATGGCACTTAAGGATGTGGTTTAGTGGTGAACTTGGCAGTGTTAGGTTTACAGTTGGACTCAATGATTTTAAAGGTCTTTTCCAACCTAAATGATTCTATGATTGTAAGATGGATAAACTTCTCTTCAGACAAAAAAATTGTGGAATAGAGCTTTTTCAGTGTTTGGGTGTTGGGTTTTGTTTGGGGTTGTTTTTTTTTGTCTGTATTAAAACAGATGATGTTTTTATTATTTAGAAATCACTGTCTTGGCTTTTAGATGCTGATATGCTTTATAGTATACCTGCACATAATTACAGGTGAAAATCCGTGCCAACACATACTGGTCTGAAGAACTTGTGAGCTGGAAATTTCACTTCTAGCTCTGGTGCTTGGAAAATTCAGCCTTGTCTCTTTAAACCCCCCTTAACATTTGGAGCACTGAATTCAAATTGTTGGGATTTTTTTAATTATGCTTTAATTTTCATTTTAGCTGCACTGCTCGGCAGCACTGCATGGATTGTTATACTCTGCTAATACGTTGTCATTTGCCCTCATGGAAACCTGTAGTTACTCCGACTATGTTCATGTGGCTTTCCTGAGCTGTCAGCCTTGAAATGGGCAAGCGCAAGGATTCAGTGTTGTCTTACATTACATCTGACAACTTGGGAAACTTATAATACAAATTACTTGGGTTTCCAAAACCTAACATTAGGACACCCTTCAAATGTATTCTCCCTCACTCTGACTATGAGAAAGAGGAATTTCTATGGCTGCTCTTGATATATTCTTCAGGGGTGTAAACCTGTAGAAACTGGATTAGTTTGTTGACTCCCTCAATTAACTTTAATCTAATATCCTGCCTATTTAAATTAGTGTAAACATTGGTGTATAGGGTTAAGGGAAAGAGTTGAACTGAAAAAGATTTATTTAAGGATTAGTGTAGTAGCTAAATTAGAATTAAATCCAGGAAGTAAACATCCCAGCAATGCAAGTTGTGGGAAACAAGAGACCACAGCAAAGATCAGCGGTTTGAAACAATAATGTGCCACCATGGGAAGAGAAAGGAAGAAGGGGAGAAACAAGTAAATCAAGCATTACTGTACAAATAAGTCTAAGCCTATTACTGCCACACAGGTTGTGGGGAAACTCCTAATTAAATGCAATAGAAAGAAACTTTTATCCTTTTCATCTTCCTCCTCTATTTGCTTGGCTGGATTATATTGCGGACTGAAATACCCACAGCAATTAGAATAAAAGGATAGATTTGCAGAAGAATCCCTGAAGGTACACAAATTAACAGATTTGCTGGCACCAGATGTGCTGCAACATGTAGTTAGGGTTTGTTAGAGACTTCAGATAAGAAAACAAGCAACAAAACCCAGCTTCGCACTCTGTTAGGCAGCACTGGGGACCAAATTTGCCCAGGACATAAATGCATGAATGGTTTCTCAGCCTTAGCAAGGATTTTCTCTCTGTTCTGTGCAGCAGTTGATACGGGCTGTGTCTGGGATCCTGTTCTCAGTGCCCCCCTGCAAGACAGGGGTCCCTGCCTGTGGCATGAGGCTGGAACTAGATGAGCTTTAAGGTCCTCTCCAACCCAAACCAAACTGTGTAGGAAGGGCAAAATCTGTCCAGAGATCAACTTAGTGAAGAACCACAGCATGTAAATAATTTAACTCTGCTTAATTCTGTTTCCTTGGAGTCCTAAAGAGTAACAAGAGGCCCCTTAGTTTCAGAGGGGTTATAAAGAGTACTATTTCAAGGCTAAGTCCCACATACCTTTCTCTGAAAATCAGATCTTAAAGAGTTCTCAGCTGGAGTATTAACCATGAGATGTTCACTGGGCACGTTGGGCCAGTCTGGACCCATTTGTTGGCATCCTGACAAACCCCTCAAGCACATACATATGGGGAGTTTATATTCTTTAAGCTAACACAGCTTGCTGCTTCTACCAGCCAGTGTCTGGCACCTCACCCCCTTTACAGGAGCCTGGCAAGGGGCAGCTTTTGCTTTACAGCAACAGAAGCCTTAAGCTAAGCCGGCAACACCAACCGTGGTTTGTATTCGCAGTATTGGCCCCCTACTCGTGCTGGTCAGAGGGAGATGGTTTAGCAGCAGTGAGGTGGGGTGGTAGGGCAGGAGAAGGCAGTGCTGCCTCTATGGCTGGGCTGGCCTGGGCTCATTTACAGTACTTGTGAATGTACAGCCTTGACGTAGGACCCGTGCAGGTCAGTGGGGCTACTTCCACTGACATAAGCTATGATGTCAATTGATTTGACATCAGTTGATTTTCAGAGCAGGTCTTTGGACAGGGTCAGTAGAGAAAAAGTTGATTTACTTGTGATGTCTTACTGCCCATTGCATGAATCCTGCATACAGTAAAAAATCAAATCTGAGTAGCTGTTTCCTCCCCCTATTTAAATAAATTCAACTGCTCAGCTTCTGATTTCCCCCCCGGCCCCCAGAGCTCCACACTGGCCAGCCCTGTGTGTGGAAAAGTAAGCAAGCAAGTTTCAGCCACTGTGGGGTATTAACACAGAAAGCCAAAGCTGGGTCGGTTCTCCTTGTTCTTCTTACTGGCTATAGAGTTTCACAGACTGGGATATTAGTAAATATTTATGTTTAATTACTTTCACTTAAGGAAAATAACCACAGCCAAGAAAACTACAGAGCAATTTAATGGGTTTTAACTTGCCACACTAAACCTCCTTCTTAAAAATAATGAATTATATGAAGTCATCCGGTTTCAGACTCTCTTAAAGAGGTAATTTAATTCAAATACGGTTGCATATTACTAGCTTCAGTGTCTGAAAACATTTATAGTGCCAAGGACTGTTCCATTGCCCCGAGTTATTCTGCAGCCTGATAGACAATAACAAGCTAAGCTTAGAAAAGTGTGCTGTGATTTGGTGTACCTGATAGATGAATTTGCTGGGTCCATCGCTTCAGGCAAGAAGCGCCACATGAGTGTGTTGGAGCGTCCTTTTCTGTAAGACAGTCTGGGTTAAAACAGAACCAGGACAGTAAATATGGCATTAGCTGCTCAACAGCATTGGGTTTGAATCTTTTCCTCAAGAAAACAGCCTACAAAATTGCTGCTTCCCTCTGGGTCACAGGTACAATGCTGCCCTTCTTACATGCAGCGATTAGGTTCAGTTGTATGTCCTTTGGACCACTGTTGCAATATAATATAAAGACACTTCTGCTCTCTGGCACTTTTCTGGCACTTCTGTTCTATGTAGAGCACATACTCAGGGAGAAAAGAAGAGGTACGTTGCCTTATCTACTCAACTCCTTCTCTGACAGGTAATGTAATGGAAGGAACTAACGAAAAATACCTGTACTCTTCCATTTAGGGATGCCCATCTGCTGAACTATGTGTAGGATTAGGAACATCCATCGGGGTAATTTTTCCCTCATGAGCCAAATTGTTATCACTGGTTTGAGTTTGGCAGTTAAGAGCCAGGAGGTCTTGCCACAAAGGCTGTAAAACTTTGTGGGGCTTTCAGTATCCTTTAAATGGTTGTCCCTTAAAGTAATTGCATACTCTAAAGCTCCTTATGGGGCTTAAGGGCTTTATTTGCCTGGGACAATTGCACACCTTGTGAAAAAAAGCTGTAATCCAAATCCCAAGCTTGGTTCTGCCAACTTTCGAGATGTTGATTGCTAAGTACATAGCCTGCATGTGTGTCTATCAACATGTTAGACAGAAAATGCATGGGGAGAGTCGCTATATTCTTGAAGTTTCTTCAAAGATATGCAACTCGCCTTTTGTGACTTTGCTCAGGTATGAAGAGCACATGTACTGAATGCAGAACTGAGGAAAGATTTTGTATTAGAAAGTGCTGCAAGTGTAATAGACAGTCCGTGCATAAACACAATGCTATCATACTTAAACTGCTTTGAAGATACTGCTTTGTCCGCTCTTGAATAGGACTGTGAGACCAGGCAGCATTCAGTGGAACCGGCTTTGATTTCAAGAGCTTATGGAGTCCCAGTGAAATCACGGTATGAGGTTTCTTGGCTCTATGTTTTCCAGTTGTCTCACAGTTCAGATACCTTTTCCCATCAATTAAATTCTTACCTGAGAACACATTCATTTGCCTTGATTCATACTTCAGGCTTGAAGGAATCCCATGCATTTCAAGTCAGCTGACCGAAAAGTAAACCACTGATCCGTACTTGTATGGGTAACAATATCAGCTTTTGGATCATTTAAAACCCTGGAAGCTCACTTCACAGAATGGCAAAGGGTTTCTTTTCAGTAACAGACAATAACAGGGATAGGGACCGTCTGCTTCAAGGGGTCACAAGGCATCTGGCTGAATGGAACTGTAAGCTTACAGGCTCTGCAGACTACATGACTGTATTCATTTGGCCTGATTGCAAGCTCTTCACTTCCGTTCACATCCAGCTAGCTCTGACTGCTAATTTATTACGTGCTTCAAGTTTTACTCTTATAATACAAAAGTCACCCCTGGGAGAACATTGCTGAATGTGCTTGATGAACACACGACCTCTTCTTTAGAGTAAGCCACGTATAAAGTTGCTTAGGTGTTCTTCCAGAAGACTTCTGATAGGATTAAAAGTGAACATGGAGCAATGGAAAAAAAATATTCATTAGAAGGGATTACATTTAAACCTTTCAAGATGACTGATATGTTTTTCCTTTTAACTCAAACTTGAGTGAGCTGTTGAATGGAGTTCAGAGATTATTTCTTGTCAGGACCTATAAAAAACTAAACTAAGGGATTTGAGCATGCTGAGCATGAAATTTTCATTGCTCTCTATGCTGAGTTTTAACTGTGCCTGAAAAACAGTATTCACTTCTCAGAGTACTTCGCCATCTTCTAGGAGAACTAATTTAATTTCAGCTCATGGTCAGTAATCAGTTTGGAAAAGAAACCATTAATTTTAATGCAGTAAGTGCATGTATACATTAAATTTTATTGCTTTGCTTGAATTTAAAAGGGCAATTTCAAGGCAGTGTAAAGTTGCAGGTGCCTGCACTTTACTGCTCACCTCTTAAGAAGGGAGAACTCAGCGTTTCAAACTTCCAGTCCTGCATACCACTGAAATAAGTTTCAGTGCAGCATGGCACTGAAATCAGCCGGAAAGATTTCAGGAGGCTTTCGATCAAGCTTTTGGACTATACCATTTATGTGAGGATTCTTTCACCTACAGATACATCATCTGTAAAACAAACAACAGAGTTGACAGGGTCTTCCTGTTAGAATCAGTAATGGCACAGATTTCATGAGTCCTGAAACTTGCTACCCAAGCTTGATAAATGTAAAGATCTATTGAGCCAACTATAAAGGCATTAAAGAAAGCATAATAATAAAAGCACAGCTGAAGCCAAGAATATTTCCATTTTTTCAAAGGCTTCCAAACATTTTATATTCCGTAAGATCATACGCAGAGTTAAGGCATTGCATTTCAAGTTAAGGTCAGATATTCAGCTGTAACTTTGAATGTATGGGCTGGAATCAAACACAATATTTTCACATTACTTGAGTTTAGACTTTCTTTGTGTTTTTATGTTCCTGTTCAAAAGAAAGGAAATCCCTGATAGCAAGACAAGAAAGCTGTGTTCTGAGCCAATAAATCCTTGGGGAATTCGAAGCAGGTAGATTGTAAGAGGCCCTTTTAAGAGTCTGAAAAGCAATGGGTGACATTAGACAGGTCTTAATGAGAGTTGCAGGTGCTCAGCTTTTAGGACAAGGTCATTTCCCGTGTGTTGGCACAATGACAAAGATGGAAGATTGAATGGTTCTTCTAATTCACAACTCAGTAATATATACTGCGTAACTGGAAATGGCTGAAAAGATGCCTTCAGAATGCTCTGGGTGCCCCAACGCATCCTAAACGCTGCAGCCAAGTCTCAGCATCATCAAAGTAATAGATGCAAATAAGAATCGTACCAGTAGAGTACTAAGATGTCGCTCAGCCTTCTAGGAAAGCACGATTTTGGCAACCTGTCCAGCAGTAGGCCAGGCCTAAAACAACCTCCAAAATCACATGAGCGTCCTTGTTTGTCTCTTGATCACTGTTTGTAGTCACAGCTAAATGTTTCAACTTAAATTCCCTTGGATAAACATGCAAATAAGAGCCAGCATTTACATTTCAAATGGATCATCATTAAGGTTTCAAGCTGTCAATAGGATCAGCACAAGAAAATGTTATTATTAGACCTGAAAGTCTTCAAGGAAATGTGTGAGAAGAAAGGCTAATATCAGGGGACCAGTAAACTCTTCCTAGCCAGCTTTTCATTCTGCTTAGCAAATATGAATGATTCTGTGTTGAATGAAGAAGCCAGCTACAGAACCTGCACCATGCATTTAAGCTACAGCTTATGTATGCCTGAAGGCAACATTTTTGAGTTCAAAGGTAAACATTTGGCTTTTTATAGGGCAAATTAGTTGTACAGTGCATTTGATTTAGTATACTGCTCCCCAGCCCAGCTTCTAATTGAAATGTATTAGAAAATAACCCTGTTTCCACTGACAGTATGCAGTTTCCTAGAGAGGCACATGCTTGCTAGTAAACATCAGTCCCCTGGGCCAGATCTAGAAGACAGAGGTCAGAACGTCCATAACTTCATATGTTTCAAGGCACCCTAAAGACTTCCTCTTACCTCCCCATGCAAATTGTTTACAGGCTGCTCCAACGAGATGCTTCTCATTAGGACTTTGACCATGGCTTTAAACTGATAAACCTCTCCCTGGAAACATCCCCTGGTGAACCTCAGCATAATATTTTATTGTCTTCAAGCCTAAGTGTACACACAGGGATCCTTTCTGGGAAAAACAGGCAGTAAATAACACTGACAAGGAAAGATCCCTACATTGAAGCTGATTAAAGAGCTATGGTGGCATTTTGTACTCCTTGCTGTTGGATAAAGGGGTAAAGGGAGCTTTCTGACGCTGCTGACCTGCAAAGCTGTCATGTAGCATTTGCATGTGATTTCAGGCATTTCAGTATGACCTGCTTAGGTTTTTACTTCTTGCCATTGTGGGGCTTTTTTTGTTGTTTAAGTAAGCTTTTTAAAAGCGAGGAAACCCCATGCCGCACACTGAGGTACTGGGGACCATGTGTTCCACGGCACAGAAAGATATGTTATGATTCTTATCTTTGTGAGACGGTGAGAAAATAGTTCTTTGTCCTCAAACTCATTAAAAAGTTATTTAATAAAGAACTTGAAACCATTATCAATATTTACAAAAGGAATGCTTGAGAGCTGAGTTATGTGTTTGGAAATTCACCGAAGGCACAGTGCATTGAAGCAGCAATATACGTGATAGGAAGTAGAGCTGACATTTCCCAAATATAAAAACCAGATGATGGAAGGTTTAATTTCTATGACTCGGAGCAGTAGCTCAGAGCCTACTAATCTCTCAGGAATATTTCCAGCCCATCGGGGTGCTCAAAGAATATAGAATTCCAGCATTTGTGGAAAGCCGATGGCAGGGGGCTGGAACTGAATGGTCCAGCCTTATTCATAGCAATATCACTCAAAAATAAGAAAGCAGTGCTGAAGCAAGTTAGAATCAGGACCAGGACCAAAAATACTATGCAGCATATTAGGCAGTGGTAACTCCAGCCCAGGGCATGAGTGCTGCACAAGCACAGTGATGCCCTATTGCCCATGTAATTAGTGCAGGCATATTTATGCCTGGGGGGGTTGGAACTGGATGATGTTTAAGGTCCTTTCCAACCTAAACCATTCTATGAATCTATGAAACATTCTCATCTGGGGTCCAGCTACACACCTAAATATTCCATGAGCAAAAGTAGTTATGGGAGATGTTCATTCACACAATGTGTGAAAATCCTGATTTTCTGTTTCTGATTGCAGATCCTGAAGTGCTTTTAAACACTTGCGGGTTTGGTTTTGTTTCTACATGATGCAGCTGCTATTCTGTACATGATGCAGTGTTGATGCTGTGCTTTTTCACCACGAGCGTACTTCACTGCTCATGCTGTCAGAGCTTCATATTTCCTATACCATAGCAACAGCTGATTTAGAAATATTCAGGCAAAAGACAAAAAAAAAGTCACCATTTATTTTTAATGACACTCCAAAGACTTTGTATCTATGCTTTAGAGGCTTGAAAATGGTCCAAGAGGAATGAAGAGATGGCAGCAGGGTCACTGTATTCACCAGTATCACGGCCGAAGGTGGGAGCCTAACCACCAAGTACATTAGTTTTCCCAGAATTTTCCAACTCAGTGAGCATTCAATCAATACGCTAAGGCTGAGCTTTAAGCAGTAGTTGGATGAGGTCTAATCCATACATCTGGAAACAGCCTGTGTATCGCCGAGAATACATGCAGAGGGGGCTGCTCATATGTCCCATGTGTTTGCTTTTATTTGATTTTGTATTCGGGTGGGAAAGGGAAAGAGGAAATTCCCTGACATTTTCACATGCCTTTTATTTTAAAGTGACTCTGAGAAACAATTCAAACACTTTGTCTGTTCAAACAAGAGGCTGGGAAGCGACCTGACAGCTTTCCTGGACACAGTCGTGGGGTCTCCCATAGAACGTACTGCACTCCCACTACTGCAGTGAGCCTGCCAGCATCCTTGGAGGTAGATACCAAGGGCACAGGAATAAATTGCAGATCCAGGTCTTTCTCTTTGCCATGTGTTTGTGAACTGGTTAGACAGCAAGAAATCATCTTCTGAGTACAAAGTACTCTGCTCCTGTCCCTTCCCATTGCTCCGTGTTGCTGGAACAACTAAGATTCAGACAACCTCCTCCTCTACATCTCCACTCTGGCCCTTGTGTTTCTGTCCAGATTTTAATGCAAAACTGTTTAAGCCCTCTAAAAAACCTACTACTGCTGTGAAGGGTTTTATGGCCTGGCAAAATATTCACATCAGTATCTCCGACAGTTGTATATAAATCTCACAGCTCCTAAAGGCTTCAGGACTGTGGAAACAGAGCAATGAAAATAAAAACACTGGCGGTGATTAATTAGGCCTGGATTAACAAAATGCCAGCCTTTGCTAATTGTCCTGGGAGTCAGGAGGAAAGGGATCAGCGTTTCCTTTCAGGAGGAAACGAGCGGCTCCTTCCAGGGAAATACCAGGGCTCTGCCTTGGCGGTTTGAAGTCAAATACTTGAGTTTTAGTCTTTCTCGATCTAATCCTGCAGCTGCCCAAAGCCACGGATTGTCCCAGGCTCCGGCCTAGCCCAGTTCCTCAGGACAAGCTCCAAACCCTCTGCTTTGTGTGGCATTTATGGGGAAAAGGGATGGTGCTAATGGTAAAACATACCAAATTTAAACCGTCAATCCCAAGGCATTCAGTGACCGTACTGTGTATGGCTGCACACTATGCTCATATAGCATCATGCTTCTTGCAAATGTTACAGTGGTGGTGCCTGAGCATATTTCTTCCCATAATGACTCCATAAAGAGAGAATCATGCTCCTGATCCTTGCCAGAACCGCTTGTTACACATGCTGGGTGGTTAAACCAGCACTGCTGAAGCTGTTCCTTCCCTTCTGAGCAGGCCCTCATTTGGTGTCAATTCATAATGCTTCACAAATGAAGTCCACTCACACGTGGAGTCATCCCCCCTCCATTACAGTATTAGGTGATTGTTTGTTAGGCTGGATGAATACTGTGCATTGAAGTACAAACTCAAGGACAAGGCAAGGTGGTGTGATTCTGGGACAAGAGGAAACGGCCTCAAGCTGCACCAGGGCAGGTTTAGATGGAGCTGAGGAACAATTCCTGCCCCAGAGG
>WYDI02009187.1:0-33313 GCA_009867235.2 Psittacus erithacus | reverse complement strand
AAGAGCTTCTGCCTAAGAGCTCATCTCAGCCTCCCCTCTGGCAGGTTAAAGCCATTCCCCTTGGCCTGTCCCTACAGACCCTTGTCCTAAGCCCCTCCCCGGGTTTCTTGTAGCTGCTTCAGGAACTGGAGCCGCTCTAAGGTCTCTCCTTAAGATGCCTTCTCTTCTCCAGGTTGAACCAGCCCAGCCCTCTCAGCCTGGCTCCAGAGAACTGCTCCAGCCCTCGCAGCATTTCTGTGGCCTCCTCTCTCCTATATATCCCTTGTAATGTTTTCTGGTAAGTGGGAGAAGAGCTCAGTTAAAGCCCCAGGCTTGGCAATAAACACTTGGGTTCATATTTTGTGCTTTAGGAAAACACGGCAGGACTAAGCTGCAAATAAAATATCACAGGAGGCAAATAAACTCTAGAATTGGCCCCAGAATAACAGGGGCTGCGGAGGAGCCCAAAAGAGCATTACACCTGAAAGCAGGGGCTGTCAAAAGGCTGCTGCTGAAGATGATAGACAGAAAAGGGGCAAAGGAATTCAAATTTCATGTTAATGTCCACTCCCCTGGGGATTTCCAGTTGCTGGGGACCCAGGCGAGCTGTAGAACCAGCAGCAAGTCCCTTCTCCTCCCCTTGATGCTGCTTTGTGCTCTGGTGAGCTGAAGGGCACCCAAGGGAGCATTTAAGTGCAGCAGACAAATTTAACAGCTGCATAGCTGTGGCTGCTTCCAAGCAAGTGGCAAACTGTGGCCTTTGCTTCCTAAATAGCAGCTCTTTGCTATGTAAAGGAGCACAAACATCGCTGGAAAGCAGCAGCCCCGAACACATCAGGCAAAGCTGGATGCTGCCACTCGCCCAGTGGCAGAAATAGGAGAGGTGCTTTTCAGGAGAATTAACACATGATCCCAATTCCAGGAGAGGTAACTGCAGGTTAAAGCTGCATAAACCCAGCCAGGTCATCTGCTTGCTGGAAAAATAATTTGTCAGGCATTTACTACGATCAGTTTATTCCACTGCTGGTTCCCAATGGAAAGAACATTTTGGAGCCCTTGTAACAGCTCAGGAGCGGAAAACAGGGAGTGGCCAAGGAAATCTGAAAACCCTGTTTGCTGAGGGACAAGAAACTGCAATGGGCTGACAACGGGCAGGGGAGAGCCACTGCCTCGTGCCCAAAGGATGCTGCCCAGCCTGGGCCATGGGTATGGGAAAGGCAGGGAGTGGAAGGAAGAGCCTGCAGATCCTCTGGCCAAGGCTGTGATGTTTGGGAAGGTGGGAATTCGAAGGATGGCTTTTGCAGTGTGTCATCCCCTGAGTATTGCTGGGAAGGGACGGGGGAATATGTCCTGATTATAGGCTGTGCCCGCATAGAGCTGGGAAAAGCATCAGCAAAGGTGCTGCTGGCTGGGTGCTGTGCAGGGATGTGAGCAAATCCAAGGTCAAGCACATACTATCTGCCATGCTGAGGCCAGGCTAAAACAAACGATCATTTCTGTCCCACCAGTCTTAGAGGAATGGGAGGGGGTTCTCTCTGTGACACCTAAGTGAGCCCTCACATCACCCTCAATGTATGATACAAACACAGGGCTGAAACAAAACTCAAAAGCAACAGGAATTGTTGCAGACAATGTGGAGCCTCCCTATAGGCAGTCCCAGAGGAAAAGGACACTGAGCTTCAGAGTTCAGTCCCTCAGCCCTCCTCATTGAATTGAAATGCACTGCTCATGACCTGCCTCACTTTGTATTGAAGATTCCCAGCCAAGGATCAAATTGGCTCTATAAATATTCATGAAATTAAGTCTGAGGCTGGGTCATTGCTCCACAGAGCAGAAGGGACCGTAGTGAAGAACGTGTCTGGGATCACACAGCAAATGGAGCAAAGACTGCTTCAACCACTGGCTGAGCTTCCACCTTCCCCACACTGGGGAGCATCACTTCCTTTCAAAGGAGGGGGAATAAATAAACTCAATGGCAGAAAACCCCATGCGTGTAATAACACACCAGGGAAAAGTCCCCATCTCTCCCAAAAACTCATCCTGACATCAGTAAGATGGTGCCTGAGCATAGCAGCCATCTCAGCCATCCCTGCTGAGCACATGGGGCCTGGGGAGTGCTTTTCTGCTGGGGTTTGCAGCCATTTGCAAGTCTCTCCACATATCACAGGCTCCCAGACAAGCTGGCCCTAGGTCCTGCTTGAAGCAGGGGCAACACTTGCCAGCCAATACTGAAAACATGCAGGCTTCAGAAACTTGGAGAATGAGCACATACTGTGAAAAGCCTCGTTCATTGCTATTCCCACACTTGCCATCTTCCCTGTTTCAGAATCAGGCTTGTTATATCAGGATTGCTAAAGAAGGGAGAGATAAGCATGTGGGAGCCCCTTTGCCGAGCAGCGGGAGGGCAGCAGGCAGAAATGGGGTGCATGCCCTCCACATCGTGTTGGGCAGAGACTAACCATGAGGAATGGGGAAGCAGTTGTCTTGGCTTTCACCCAAAGCAAAGGGAAATCACCCAGCGATTGCAAGCCTGGAGTTCCTCAGCCACAGGCACAAGCTTGACCCTTCTGCCTTCCCCCTGATCCTGCTGCCAGCCCAGGGCCACCCTGCGTCACCCATTTAGCAGAAGGGACCCACACTCACATCTGTCCTTCGGGGGCATAGGTGGAGCCAGTGATGCTGAACTCATGCAGGCTGCATTGGGTGCCCTCCACCTTCTCCATAATGAACATCTGTGAGCGGGAAATGTGGAGACAGAGCATTAGGCAGTGATTTGTTGGTACAACCCATGTGCCCAGCATGGAAACCCACCAGCCAGTACCATCCCAGCAGTGCACTGGGCTCATCCCCCTCCCTGGTCACCCCCAGCTCCTGGCTCTCCCTGAATCCTTCCACCTCTCTCCTGCCTTTTACATGTTCACCTCCTCTAGCTCTTTTTTTCCAGTGGAGAGGAGAGATGCTGAGCCAGCTTATAAGAAGGTGCGTGTGTTTTTCTTGGAGCAGAGAAGGAGCCAGGTCCAGCTTTCCGCTCCTGCCTCGGCTGCCCTGGAAAGCTTCTGTGGGGCAGGATCCATCCAACTGCCCTTGCCATCCCTTCCTAGCTTCTGGCCACCAGCTTGCCTTGTACGTTACTGGGCTCTCAGCTCTGCTCCAGGCAGTGACAGTGTGGCAGCGCAGTAATAAAGCCCTGGGAGCAGTACAAGTCCCACATGCTCTTTTTTTTAGTGAGTTTTGCCTTTCAAACTTCCTTCCAGTTTCTCTCTGCAGTGAAAGAAACAACCCCCCAAAACCTAAACCGCAACACAAATCCCCCTCTCCCCAAGCTGTCCCAGACTCCGTTACCCTCTCCTAGCACAGCCCACCCTTTGGGGCAGCCTCCAGCTGGAGCAAGAGCGGTGCCTGACCCCAGCCAAGGCGACACTTTGGCGACGCTTGTTTCTGCTTAATCATTATTTATGACATAAGTTGAGGCCAAAAAGTAACATAATACATAAATAAAATTGGTGTGATGAATGCGTTTTCCTGGCTGCAATTGCCGGTTGGGAGCAGCCAGGAGGGAGCCTGATTTTCCTCTGGTTGTTTGAGATGTTCCCCAGGAGAGGGAAGCAACAGATGCTGGAAAAATTGGGTGGCATCATTCAGCACCAGATATGCAACAGCTCTGGGTACCAGCCATTTCTTTAACACAGTGAGTTTTATTGTTATTAGTGTTATATTTAATTGACTGTTACTATTAATTAATGTTAGCTATAAAAGGACACCCCACCATAGAGACATCCCCACGCAGCCCACTATCCCCAAACGCAAGCTTAGAACCAAGCCAAAAAAGTCAAGCTTAGTGAGCTTAGGAGACCTCGGTGGGTTTTCTCATCTCCACATTTTACAGGGTTTGGGCAAATCAAAGCAGGAGGTTCAAAGCAAACATGTCCTGTGTGAATACTCCTGAACCAAAAGCGACCACCCCATGGCCCCATGGCTGCACAGGTAATTGCAGATACCGCATTTGCTAGGCTACTGCCCTCAGCACCTTTCCCAGAGCCCATCCTGGAGACCCCTCAGCATCCCTGAAGAGTTTCAAAGAAAATGAAGGGCTAAACAGATGTCCCTGGTCCTCTGTTGAGGCACTGAGCTCCTCTGGCAGGAGGTGCAACTACTAATGCATGAAGAACCTCAATAGAAACCTCCCTAACATGACTACTCCAGAAACCAAGGTGAAGTGTGGCACCTATTTTGAGCCAGCGCCAAAAAGGATCTTCAAAGGCTGAGCATCCTTCATCTCTTTTTGAGACATCCAAAGCCACAGGCCTTCCAGAGAGCCAAAACCTCCTGGTTTGTTCAGAAAATGGACTCCTGTGCTCAGAAATGCCACCCAGGCTCATTTACTGAAAAACCTGGAAGCAACCGCCCCAGGCACCGGTGGTTTTGCCTGATAGGGGCCTGTTTGTTTCCAGCTGCTCATGGCTACAAAACAATTCCTACTTTTACAATAGCAGCTTTCTTATTTAAAAAAAAAAAAAACAACAACAAAAAAAGGGGGGGAAAAGGAAAAAAAAATAAAAGTCACTCCAGGCCCTTTATTTTTCCATGCCTGTTTAAAAGAGGTGCTGTGCAACCCACAGCAACCAGAGGTTACAGCACTTTTCCTGCCTGCTCACGGCTTGTGTGACTGGCAGGGGACGGGGCAGCCAGGGCACTGCAGAGGTGTTGGCAGGGGTTGGAGTGGTGTTTTAGCACTGAAAAGGGGTCAGGTTTTCAGGCAGGGGAAGCAGTGCAGAGGAAATAGCTGTGTCTTAATCCATGAAGAGGGCAGGTAAGGTTTCCATCACAGAAATAATATAAATAGTAACAGGAGCAGTAGGAGGAGGTGGCAAAGCTGCACACTGCAGCTTGGTTTGCGGAGGCTGACAAGAGATGCTCACAAGAGACCTTCTGCATTGCCATGGTGAACACCAGCTCTAGCATCCAGCCAGCACCACCCCAGGGCTTCCCTCTGTTCACCCTCATTACCCTTTTAAAACCACACTGGTGATTTGGTGGGGTTAACACAACAGAGGGATGGGAAGGAAAACGTTACGAGCACACCCTGCTCCAGAAGGGCTTCAACCATCACACCTGACAGGTCTTGTCTGGCTCTGGTGCTGTATCACACAGCCAGACACTGCTGGGTGTATTTTTAGATAGCAAAGGGCACCCATGGATGCACCGTCTGCGGGCTTGCGGGGAAGGAGATGTGAAGGGTACATCTGCACATTTCTGTAATACCTTTAAAAGAAGTACTCATCAAAAGGCAGACAAGAGAGGATTGCTGTCTGGAATAGTAAGAGGCTGCAATCAGCAGTCATTTACCCATCAATCAGCCCACGGATCAGCACCATCTTCCTCCTGTGCTGGAAGCAGCCCCGGCACCCACCAGGAACTGCCAGAGCCCCTGGAAAACCCCCAGCAGGGTCTCCCATTAATTAGGACTGGTTTAGACAAACAGCACTGTTGAATCAAGGCAGTGTCCTGGAGATTTAAAAGCAAACAGTGCCCACACAACTCCCGACTGGCTGCACTGGGAGCAGGAGTTCGCGCATACAGGCTCTGCTACAAGGTTTATTGAGAATAAGCTCCTTTCTGCTCTTGTTCCCCCAAACACCATTTCAGAGGCCTCCAAACATCACTTCCCTCTCCCAGACATCAGGCTCCTCTCCAGCCCTGTCCTGCTCTGCCCTACACAGCAGCAGCTCCAAGCCCCCACAGCCACACTCATATCTCTGCTTCAGGTCCTGACTTTCAAATACCACCCTTGAGCTCCTGGAAAATTAAGTTATGATGCATAAAAGGTGCTGTAAGTTTTAGGAGAGTGATTTAAATGTGTAAGAGCAAAGCTGCAATGCATCTCTGCCCCTTCTCCCCCTGCCCAGACTCCCATCACTCCCAACCACATGGTTATTTAATAGTTGGGAGAAGGCTGCTCCTGGTTGCTCCACACCATGGGCTGGGTGAGATGGTGGTCTCGGACACCCCGGTTGACTGTAAGCTGAGTGACACAAACCATAGGTTCAATCTGATTTAATAAGTGGGGTTTTGGCTTTACTGTGCTACTGCACAGGTGTAACCTCTGGTGGAGCTGAGATCAGAGGAAAAGCACCAAGATTTTGGCCATCCCAGGTGGATGAGACCCTGGCATAAGGCACTTCAGTGGGCACTTAATGCCCATGGGCGTCTGGGGGGCACGGCTTCACCCCTGCTGACTACCTGGCATCCATATGCACCCTGCTGAGCTGGCTCTGCTGCATCCCAGCTATGAAATCCAGACACCAAGCATGACTCAGAGCCAGCAACAGAGCAGAGGATTTTAAAACAGACCTAAAGCCTTTTAAGAGTCACTTTACAGCTCTACAGACCTGATGCCAGCAGTGAGATGTAGAGGGCAAGCACTGCTTGGCACCATACCCTGGCTGAGCAGCTGCACTCAGTCAAATTTAATGTGTGAGTTAATGAAATCACACTCAATTAATGCATTTTCCCAGGTTATCAATAGGCTTTTGTGGCTTTTCACCCCTGTGGCTGAGCAGCTGCTGGTGCAGGAGCACATCCAGGACACAACAGCAGCACAGCACAAATATTTACCCACCCGTTGCTCAGCACAGCCACCAGCAGTCCCCGTGCTGCCGGTATCAACACGGGAATCCCGCTCCGTTAAACATTAACAGCCACTTCTGTTTGTCCTGGGGCCAGCCCAGCTCTTGCTATCGCACCCTGGGAGTCAGGAATCAGCCAAGTGAATAACATGGATATTGGAATGGGGCTGTGGGGAGATGGGGTGGATGATACACTGAATTTTGAATTGAAGTTCATTCTGCAAATGATGACTGATGCTAAAGCCCCTCATGCATGCCACTGCCCCACTCCATCCCCCTCCTGCCTTCTCCCTGTCTCAGCATCCCTAAACTTGCCTCTCCCGATCATGCCACACCGCAAGAGATGGTGGCACTTCTTCCTGAGTTCAAGGAGCAGATCCTCCAGTAGGAAGTGTTTTGGAGAAGGCACGGTCACTCCCACCTCTCCTTCTGCAGTCTGCAGAGCTGAAGAGAGCCCAGATGCCTGAGGTCATCCTTTACTTGCTTCCCTGCATCACTGGATCAGAAAATGGGCTGGTGGGAACACATGGGCAACTTGGCCACTGCCTCATCCCAGCAGTGTCTCGTTTTAAATCATTTACAAGAGAGGAATATCAGATGTTTCCAGTCATCTGTATTTTGTGCTGAACAAACCAGTGGCCAAAGTCCATGGCCAGCTTGCAGCACAATCACAGCTTCCCACCACGCTACCAAAGTGTCAGAAAGGAGGAATGGTGGCCACGTCCACTTTTCCCCACAGCAACACATTTTCCAAGGTTCTCCTGTAAAACTGACATGCCAAGGCCATGAAGAAAAGCTTTCCTGAGACTTGAGCATTAATGGGGAAACTGAGAAGTACTTTGATGGTCCAGGCTTTCCTAACAAGTCACCTCTCCATGCAGCCAGACAGGCAGCAGCAAAGCTCTCTGGTAGACCAGGAGCCTTCAATCTCTCTGCGAAACCACCCCAGTACTCTCTCTGTTAGAAGAGCTTTCGGTCCAAGCCCAGCTGCACACATCTGCTGATGGTAGACCTTCCACGAGGAGAGGACAAGTAACCAAAGCACCATTTCACCAGGTCATGGGCATCTTCCCTTAACCCACGGATTTCTACACAAGCTTTGTCACAGACTCACACATTGCAGTGACCCTCCAAGTTCTGACCTCATGGGTCACGGCTTTGTTAATTTCTCCCTGGTTTGGTCAAAAATAGGGGGAAAATGGCCAAGAGAGCAGAGGAGGCCAATTGTGCTGGCATCTTCCGGAGCTCTGGCTCAACTCCACATCCTAGCAGGAAGAAATGCTCTCTGAGAGGCAGCCCTGAAGTAAATCTGCAACATGGCACCTCCAAACTGGTGTGCTCATAAAAATGACTTTTCGAATTACAACCATGCCAAGAGAAGCCATCAGCCTTACTGACCCTGCTCAGGCAGAGAGGAAGCTCAGAGCTTCCTACAAACCATCTTCCATTCTCACCTTCACAGTCCTGACACAAAACAAGCCTGGTGAGGACAACAAAGCCCATCACCCCATGACAGGGATGGAGCAATGCAGAGTGCCCGGGAGCTTACAGAGCATCCCCCCTGCACCTCAAACCCCTGAGCACCCAGCACTCACCCGGCAGACGGACATCTGGTTGGTGGTGAGGGTGCCGGTCTTGTCGGAGCAGATGACGGAGGTGCAGCCCAGGGTCTCCACGGAGGGCAGGCTCCGGACAATGGCATTCTTCTTGGCCATGCGCCGCGTGCCCAGCGCCAGGCAGGTGGTGATGACAGCAGGGAGGCCCTCAGGAATGGCGGCCACCGCCAGCGCCACTGAGATCTTGAAGTAGTAGATGGCCCCCCGAAACCAGGAGCCGCCATGGACCGGGTCGCTGAAGTGGCTGACGTTGATGACCCAGACAGCGATGCACACCAGGAAGATTACTTTGGAGAGCTGCTGGCTGAACTCATCCAGCTTCTGCTGCAAGGGTGTCTTCTCAGGCTCCGTCTCCACCATCTGGTTTCGGATCTTCCCAATCTCGGTGTACACTCCTGTTGCAATGACAACCCCTACAGCCTTCCCAGCGGCGATGTTGGTGCCCTGGTAGGGAAGAAAGGGGACAGAGTGGGTATGTGGGCATGAAACCTTTCAGCCTGAGCAGGGAAATGAGGTGCCTGTTGTGAAAGGAGAACATTAGATCTTGGTTAAGGGGAAATGAGGCATTTTGGGGTTTTGCATAAAGCCACCCTAAAGCAGCTGGACATCCCTCCTAAGAACTTTCTCGCTCCTTGAGGATCTGACTGTTGTCTGAGAGGAGCATGAGCAAGGAGGAAGCCCAAATGCAATGGCTCCAGGCTCAACCACAAACCTTTTCCCCACCCATAATGCATCCTACCTGATGGAAAACCCACAGTGGTTGCCCAAGGCATTTAAGGGTGTCATAGCCCAAATAAAGCAGGTCCTTATTTTTATGTATTTGGGGCTGCTCTTATGGATTTGGGTCTTTCTCATGCATGCACTCCCTTTCGCTACTCAGAGATCTCCCTCATCCATCACCCTCTTCCCTTGGTGGCTCTTTGGAAAACCACAGGAGAGGTGGGGACAGGCGTAAAGGACTTACGGAGAAAAGCATGTTCTTCTTGTCCTGGTTGACAGCCCGGGGGTCGGGGATGGGGTCAGCATGTTTGATCACTGACACAGACTCCCCTGCCAAGACAAGAACGGGGAGATGAACCACCCATGTTTCCTCTCCAGCCTTTGCTCGACACTGCTCTGAGCCTTTCTAAAGCAGCATTTGGCCATCAAACCTTCCATCACGGGGATGTCCGAGCTGGGTCAAGGTGCTCTGAAGATGAGGGCTGCAGAGAAACAAGCTGTGCACAGCACTAGAAGACAAAAGCTTCTACACAGCCCAACGGAATGGGGCCAGATCCCTGTGCTAGGGAGCCCACAGGTCAGATGGGGATTGTAGGGCAGCGCAACAGTAAAGGTGCTCAAAGCCAGGTTGGACGGGGCTTGGAGCAACCTGCTGTAGTGGAAGGTGTCCCTGCCTGTGGCAGAGGATTGGAACTGGATGAACTTTAAAGTCCCTTCCAACCAAACCAGTCTGGGATTCTATGCAAGCCATTCTCCTGAAGGTTTATATTTTGTCCTTTGCAGATTTGCCCTTTTTCTCCACCTCCTTTTGCCCCTGGAGAACTAAGTTAATGCAAAGCCATGTTTTGAGGAGACTAGGCTCCTTTCTTCATATTTTTAACAGTTTTTCTGATTTCTTTTCCTTCCCTGCTGTCGTCTCCTAGCTTGATGCATTTATAAAATCATGCGAAAGGGCTGAAATATGGGAAAGCCCTTTTTGTCATCTAATCATATATCAAATCACAGAATGGTTTGAGTTGGAAAGGACCTTAAAGATCATCGAGTTCAAACCTCCTAGCCTTCCTTGACAGCAGAGAGAGAGAATTCCTGAAATATCACAGATTATCAGCTTTACAGCCTTTTCCAGAAGCTTTTTTTGCTTAAAAAGGAAAGCCCCAAATATTGTCACCTCTCTCTGAAGTCATGAGGCCTCACGCACCAGTGGTCATCATGCAACGGCTGAACAGAGGGAGAATGGGCAGGAACTGAGCACCTCCTTCCATGCGTTGCACAGGAAAGCTCCATGCTTTGTGCTTTGCAGGAGGGATGCCCAAGCACCAGGCTCATCTCACCTACGCCATGGTTTTTAGATGATGCTGGGACCTCCCCATTTTGTTCTCCCACCCATTTCCCAACCCAGCAAAGCACTTAGCCCAAGATCAGTCCCCAAATCTGGCTCCAGAGGGAAAGCTCTGAGTTCAGCAGCTGCCTTTGCCCCATCAAACATGCACATACCTGTGAGGATGGACTGGTCAACCCGCAAGGTGGTGGACCGGATTTCAATGATCCGGATGTCTGCTGGCACCTTGTCACCAACTACAAGGACAAGAGAAGAGCAGCTCCATCAGGTGCCTCCAGCCCTGCCCCATCACTCTCCCCAGCTGCCACCTGAGTGAAACTTGCTGTGGTTTGAGCCAGATTTGCCAGGACAAGTAGCAAAGGAGGAGCTCTGCATGGGGCAGCCAAACCAAGGCATAGCCCTGCTCCCTGCCCTGTATCACCTGCCCCACCACATCCCAGTCTCTCCTCTTCTCTGCAAAACCCTTACAGCACCCCCCATCCTCCCTCTTCCCTGTAAAAACCCCCAAACATCCCAGTTTTAGAGCAGCCTGAGCCTCCCAACATCACTCTTAACCCTGTTTCAGGGCCCCGTGGGCTGACTGGAAGCTGTTGACACTGGATGACCTTTCCTGGCTGAGACAAACAGCCATCCATGGGTCTCCTGGCATAGTAGGGTGGTTACGGGTGAAAGCAACCCCATCAACTCACAACCACCAATCACCACCCTCTCAGACACCTGTGCTTCTTTAGAAAACTCATTTAAAGCTGCTTTTCCACTAGGTTTCTTTCTCCTGCTCCCTTATCGGCTGGACACAACTGCGCTCCAGTGCTTCGGAAACAGTGATGCAGAGCGAGCCCTGGCTCAGAGCACTTCCATCCCTTACACAACACTGCCGGCTTGGCTGCTAAGGAGCGTCTCAGATCCCAGACTTTAACGAGCACTTCCTCCCAGGGCTTGTAAAACCACCCCTGAGCACTGCGGGATGGGGCTGGCATTGCTCCATCACCAGCCACTTATTCCAGCTGCACATCCCGGCCCTCTGGGATGCGGCGTGTAACATCTGCCATCAGGACAGACCTGCCCTGATCCCTACTGCAGCCAGTTTTGGTGGAAGGGATTAAGCACAGTGACCCACAGACTCCCCAAAATGTACACGTCATGCACTTAAGACTTTGGAGCATCTTAATGGGAGCAAAGAGCTCCACTACTCAGCAGCTTGGCAGTGGGATGGCAAAGCCAGGTCTCCTTGTCCCCTCCTTTTGAATACGACTCATGGGCAGATGAGGAGGGAGGCTGGTCCTTTGTGAGGCTCAATACATGCCAGAAATCTGGAGAGGGACTTTTTACAAAGGAATACAGTGACCGTACAAGAGGGGGTGGCTTTAAACTGACAGAGGGGAGATTTGCAACATAGGGCCCCAGTGCCTTCTCCTCCAGGGTGGATAGAGGATAGCATCCCAGGAGGCTTGCACGGCACAGGACAGACTTCCTGTACAGGCCTGGAGGCTGCCATTAGCCAGCTATTGAACACATCACCCAAGCATGGCAAGTCTCCCCTGTGCCAAAAGCCAAGGGAAGGAGAGGAACCAGACACTGCTGGAGCAAAGCAGGAGCAGGCAGGTGGTGCAGCATCTGATGAAGCTCCCTCGGCAATGCCCTGCCTGCTCCTTTTGTGTGAGGCAAAATGCTGGTGCTGCAGATGAGCTTAATCCATACACAGACGCCTGCACAAGGGCTCACCTCAACTGCCTTGTTACAAAAGGGCAAAAATCAACTGCGAGCTGGGTTTAAACAGCTTGCCAACCTGCAACCATCATAGAATCATAGATAAATGATCTTATGACCATCTAGTTCCAAACCCCTGCCATGGGCCTCACCCTAGACCATGTCAACCACAGCACTACCACCCCCTCTTAGTGCAGCAGGTTTTCTGCTCCCTGCTGCTCAATTTATTGCCTTTGCACAAGCAGAAGCCAGTTCCTCCTGCAAGCACTGTCCCTGCCGTCCCCAGGATGTCACCCAGACGTCCGCTGCATGTTCAGAGCTATTGCTCCTGGTGCACTTTCCTATCAGGCAGCCTGACTACATCTTCACCACTTCCTAGAACCTCCTGAACCCAGTTAACTTGCTAATCATTTGCAAACCCCTCCAGAGAGCTCAGCTCTTTCCCTCCCAGTGGTGATGCTGACTGTGCCATTACAAAGCAGTATTCAGCTGCTAGTGGGCAGGCAGCAAGCACTCAATTTGGGGGAAGATGGCAGAACTTAATCAATTATTAATTAATTAATTTAATTAAAGGCCAGGTCAGCAGCTGGAGTGTATTTCCAGAGCTGGCTTGGAAGCACCGCCAGCTCGCCCAGCTGAGGCTCTGGCTGGTGCTCCTCTGCTTGATCCTCCCTGCGTTATTCTTATGTTCATCTTCCAGCTGAAACCCAAAAGGAAGACATAAAAAACAGCGAGCTGGCTGGCCGCAGGAGGGATTGCAGCATGTTTCCACTAGCAAGGCCACGAGGAGGAAAGGAGAGGATTAGTTTTGCGGCTCTGGGGGTTTACAGCATCATTTAATGAACAAACAAAATGGGATAAGCAAAATGCATCTTCTTTAGGTCTTGCAGGGCAGGCAGGAGACCCCAGACATCCTTTGCTGAATGCAAAACCCTATTAGAAAGGAACACGTAAGAAAAAAACACCCTGCAGCTGGTCCCATCTGCCTCTCGCCCTTCCCAAACAACAAATTCCCGTTCCCAAGGAATCCTGCCCACACAGGCAGGACCAGCGCTGAAACCCCTCCAAGCTGGTGGCAGCGCTTGCCTGCCACCGCCGTGCAGCACCCAGCACCAGCCCTGTCCGGGGGATGCACGTGGGAGAGCTGCTTCCAGAGAGAGGGGATCTTGGCCGAACACTGAATGTTCTTCCAGTTCGTCTAGAACATGGGGAAACCCCCCCGAGACACAAAACTTCTGCCAGAAATACACACTTCTTTTTTTTCCTTTTCTGCTGTTCTCTACTGCCTCATGCTCAGGGCAAAGCCCCAGCAGGCTGATTAGCCCCAGCTTTGTCCCAGAACATTTCCCCTCTCTGCATCTGAAGAGAAACTAAGATCTCAAGTGTACACCAGCAAGGTCACCATGCCTCCAGAGGAGATGCACATGGATAGTATGGCACTGCCACAAGGACCGCAGGGTGTCCATCACCAAAGCCCCCCTGTCCAGCACTACCCCCCCATCCACCCTGTGCCCTAAGGTGATGGAACACTACCTGCCACCTCCACGATGTCCCCAGGGACAATGTCCCGGGCACGGATCCGCTGTACCCCGCTGCGGTCAGCGCGGATCACCTTCCCCATCTCGGGCTCATACTCTTTCAAGGCTTCTATGGCACTCTCGGCGTTTCTCTCCTGCAAGTGGAGGAGGAGCAGAGCTGTCAGTGGTGGGGCTGCTTGTGCCACCAGGCCCCTTCCCCACCTGCTGCAAAGACAGAGCACCCAAACCATGGCCTTGGCTTTGGTACCCATTTGCACCACGGATGGGGCAAATGCCATGTCTTCTTCAGCTGCTCTGAAACAGTCCCTGCTGGCTTGAGCACTGATGTTCTCATTCTTGGTTTGGGAAGCAGCATATCCTACCCACATATCCATGTGTTTCCCCATCCAGCAACCCCACCTCAGATCATGCTGCAGATATATAAATGTCCTTAAGTTGAATATATCACTGGCTGAACTGAACCTTTGACAAATGAGATTACAATGGCAAGAAGCAACTAGACCCTCAAATAAAGTGTCTCAGCCATGTGGAGCAGAGACCTGCAGGGCAGGTGGGGGGAGCTACAACTTACCTGCCACACACCCACCACAGCATTGGCAATCAGGATCATAATAATGACAACAGGCTCCACAAATGCTGTTGTGGTCTCTTCTTCTTCAAACCAGGCCAGGATCTGGTGGGCAAGAGAAGAGAAGGACCACAATGGGATTGAAACAAGTACCAACACTGAAACATCCTACAGCACTGCTGCTACATCTCCTTCATCCACCATGCACCTTCCTCCAGCTCCTTTGCTCTTTGGCCACCAGCTGGGCCCATATGTGCCCTGGAAGGTGCCCACCCCAAGCCCAGGGTACTTACAAAGGACAGAAAAGCTGCCATCAAAAGGATGCGGACGAGGAGATCTTCAAACTGCTCCAGCACCAACTCCCAGAGGCACTTTCCTGGTGGGAAAACATGAAGCCAAGCACAGTCAGTGCTCAAAAAACCCCAAGGCCACAGGGGTTTATACCACTAAGGCCGCTCAGACCAATAGGAGCCCGTCCCTTGGTCGCAGCAGAGCTGCTCCAGTGCCCACTGGCCACGGGCACCAGTAAGGATGTTGAGTGCTGCAGTGGGGAATTTTTCTTTCTACTGTTAAACATCTTCATTTCTGGCATTGCCCTGGCAATGTAAACTGTGTCTAGTTTTAACTACAGAAACTAAATCCTCTGCGTTTCTATGCACAGCTGGCAGCTTTGTCATCACAGGAAAGCTACTGCTGCCAGCCCAACTTTCTCTGGGATTAAAATCAACATCAAAAGACCCCAGACACCCCCTCCTCTTTGTCCGTCCACCCAGACTCAAAGCATGTACCCACCTTCACCTCTAGCCCACAACTTACCTTCTTCTGCAGGGAGCTCTGTGCATTTTCGTTGACAGCCAGTGAGTAAAACAAAGTAGAAAATGATAAAAATAAAAGGATAAATTAGTGATTTGGGCCCAGACCAGCAACCCTCATGCCCTGGCTGTCCACTCAGTACCCCAAAATGCAACTTGTTCCACACATATTCCCTCATCAAGACAGCTCGTCCTCAAACTTCTCTGTCTGACACAAAGCAAGCAGCACTGGACACTCCCCACACCACCCACACACCATTTCCCTGCTGCAAGCAGCTCCTGTAGCATTTACTGCTGCACTCAGCCTGCCTAAAACGTACTCCTCAGACGCTGCCCTCTCTAAATCCAGGAACAGGACATCCTGTAAAACACCTTGCCAGAAAGCCAATACGGACTCCCTGAGGACTGTAACTTTCAGACCACATTCCCTATTCATCAGTTGTACTTTACAGCCTGCAATGCTCCTGGAAAGGAGTCCAAAGCTAATGCTTAGCTGCTCCAAGCCATCCTCCTGAATCCAGCCTGGTGGGTGCAGAGCCTCCATCCACACTGCTCCCAACCACTTGCACAACCTGAAAAACCCCCAAGAGCTCCTTACCATCACCACTGTCTCTCCAAGATTGCCACATCCCCATGGATGACCACTACCTTCATATGCCACATGCACTGAAGGGTCCCAAGGCCACTGGGCAATGAACAAACCCCAGTACCCACCTAGGGCATCGCTCCTGCATCCTCACCCATGCAGTACAGATGCGCTGGTGCTGCCATGGGCAAGGTTTGGCCAGGGACTGCAAGGTCCTGCACCCAGGGAGGACTCAGGAGTTACCCCCCTGTTTTTGGCTGCTGCTGAGGGCTCATCTCCATTTGCACTCACTGTTCCTGCATTAGGGGTGAATCCTTTGGCTGCCCACAGAACACGGGCAGACCAAACCCTCTGCCAACTGCCCAAGAGGAGGAAATGCAGACAGAAAAGGAAATCCAGGATTTGCTGATCACAGCAAAGCTTGCTGGAGAAACTCAAGCCACAGCCATGCAGCAGCAGTATAACCCTCTGGAGTGCTGTGCTTCTGGCTCAAAGGCATCACACAGCACTGCAAGGGACAGCAGGGTACCAGCACTGAGGTGACAAGATACCAGCACCAGTGAGTCTGGACAGAAAACCTCCCAGCACAGAAAACTGCAAGCAGATCTCCCCAAAGAGCTGTCCCAAAGCCTCTGCTGCCTGCCACCTACTTCTACACCCCATGGGTGATAATATAACAAGATATTCTTCTAAATCCTTGAGTTTCTGGGGAGGAATAAGGGACCAGCTGGAGGTCAAGAGGAATCAGCCCAAGGCAGACACGCTTGATGCCCCATCACTAGACCAAACGTGGGGTTGTCCCCAAGCACCCCCAGCACATAGCCCTGAGCAAGGGCAGGAAGTGAAACCTGCTCGGCTGTTTTCCATCATCTATTTTCATTCACAGCAATAAAAAAACCCCAACCAACAACCAAACCCAAACCCAATCCCATCTTCACTGAACAAACTGGTGAAAACAAGAAGCCTGAACACATTTATGCTGCAAACTGCACCAGCTCCTCAGTGCTCAGACATGCTTACTACGGGTGGTTTTAAACCCAGGTACCTCCTAGATAAGGGCACTCTGATCCCCTGTCATCATGAAAAAATCACCAGTGTGTAACACCTATAATTATTCTTACAGCAGAGAAGTGTAAGCGTAATCCTGGAGCAGCTTCGATGTTAAGACCACCCTACAGAGCATGTCAGAAGGAAAGTGGCTCTTCCCCCTTTTGCAGCTGGCTCCTCTCCACCCCCAGCTTCCTCTCCCCAGCCCAGAGAGCTACCACAATTAAAAGCAGAGAAGATGTGCTGCAGCTATTTCCATCCAGGCTCCACTCTGAGGGTGTGAACATGTGAGGTGAGAGGGCTGGAGGCAGACGGGTGCCACAAGGGAGATGGATGGGGCTCCTGCAGGCTTTGACTCTTGGGGTGCCCAGGGGTGACTTTCAACCCTAACAGCCACCCAAAATGCCATGGTCCTCTTACTGCTTCTCCCCCATGGGGTTTGCATGAAGAGCTACAGAGATGCTGTTCGCAGAGCAGAGCAAACAGGTTTCTGTGAGCTCAGGAGGAAACACGTGCAGCCAGATGAAACACCACTGGTGGCACAGTGACACTGCCATTGCTGTCACCAAACCTCAATCATCACCAATGCTGCTGCAGGCACCTCCCAAAAAAAACAATTCTGAGTATACTGAGAACCAGACACCTCCCCTGCCATCAGTGGCTCCTTCCACTGCCCTTCACACGGCAGCTTAGTGCCCATTTTGCACCAAATACCCAGAGAAAAAAAGGCAGAAAGTCACAATAAGCTCACATTTTTGGGTCTGAATCAATCAAAACTGATCAGAAAACAGGAGTGTTTGGGGCTGAAGCCTCTCCCTCTCCCTTCCAAAATCTCACTAGAAATGGTTTAGTACCCACCAAAACCCACGTTTTATATGAGTCAGTCCCATGGCACTGAGGAGGGCAGCAGAGGTGGTGCTGCAGAGCTGCAGCACTGCCATGTCCCATCGCAGCAGGGAACCAGCACAATCCCCAATCTGCAGCTCCCTTGGGACAACACGGTGAGCAGCCAGGTTGAAATACAAACTCTTGGCTGGCACCTGAATAGCCCCTTTCTTTGGTTGATGACTCAGAGCTCAGCACGGAACTGCTGCTCTGTGCCCAAGCTCCCCAACACGGCCAGAAGACAGATGCAGTAACATCGCCAAGGGTAGAAAATGACACTGGTTGCCCAGAGCATAACAAAAAGGGGCCACCCTCTTGCACCTTCAGTTTTCAGCTTCCCAAGTGCGGAGTCCCCCGTTGTGGGACCTGCAGCTTGCGGACACATATCTGCAGTTCCTCTGCTCCTGCTCCTCTGCATCGCAGCTTTGGAGAGCAGAGCCAAGAAAGCAGAGATGCCACAGCAGGGTGAATGGGTGTCTGGATGTCACAAGACCACTCCCACCACAGTGATCCCAGAGGTGATCTCCTCTGGATTACCAAGCAGAGAGGTGCAGACAGCCCTGGCTCCACTGATCCACAGGGACACAAAACACAGCAGGCTCCTGGAACCGCTGAGGATTTGCAGCTCTCAGAGCTTGTGACATCATGACCTCTTTCCTTGCTGTGCCATCAGGTCCCAGTGACTGCAGCCCACGCTGGGCTGCAAAATACTGATACAAGGTACCCTGAGGGCACGCAACAAGCCCGGGGAGATGCAGGGCTGGCGTCGGGCTATTTTAGCTGGAGGTTAATCTCCAGCTCCTGCCAACTCAAACAGGGCTGGCAGCCCGGGGGCTGGCGCCTGCAGCATGGCAGGGCACAGGAATCAGGTGATGAAAAGGTAAATAAACACGGGTGCCACCCAGGAGTGAGGTGCAGGCTGCTGACCCTGGGCTCTATGCAGCCTTCATGTCCCCAAGGAAACCATGTGCTGGAGGCCAAAGCAAACGCATCACATGCAACAGGGTGGCATTGGGGTCACTTTAAGGAAATGTTTGAGCTTCTCCAGCTGAACCAGGGTCAGAAATTCCCAGATCAGCACAGCCCTACAGCAGCCGGTGCATCTCCAGTAAGGTATCGCATCCCACTCTGCTTTGGGGAAACTGAGGCACAAGGCGAGACTCTGCCGCTCAGACCCGCTCAGCAAACATCTTGCAGGGTAAACCCTGAAACACTGTTTTCCCCACCATTTCAGGAGCTTCCCTAGGATAAAATCAGATTTCCCTTATGGGAGACACTTCTGCCACCAAGTGATGTGGGAAGGATAATGGCACGGTGCCCACTGTGGGGGATAATGCTGAGCATCACACCTGGGCCCAGCTTTCTGCTCCAAACAACTTCCTTTGAGCCGTATTTCTTATGTTGTAAACTAATTTTACTTTTTCCCCCTTTAATTTCTTTTTCCATATGCAGGTAAAGGGAAATGGACAGGCAAAACAAGGGACACAGCCAATTCCTGTACTCTCACGACAGGCAGGGAAAAGGGCCCAAGTAAGTAGTGAAAAGGGTAAGACAAGCCCAGAACATCCCCAGCTGAGAGAGCAGCCTCCTCCCATGACATAAAGCAGGAGCCCCGGCAGGGCTGCTCTGGGATCCTTCCATCATCCCACACGACACCATGCAGAATAAACTGTTATTTTAACTGGATGCCTTTCCCAGGGCCGGCTGCACTGGAAGGATCCCATCCCGGAGGGATATCTGCTCTGCTTCATCCCCGCTGACAGCCAGCACTGCTCCACATCACTGGCACCCCGCACAACGGCCAGATTGCTCAACGGGAAAGGCTTCTCCAGGTTGTTTTAACACAAGCTCAGCCCATCACCTGCTGGGTGTAAATCCTGCCTGGGGATGGAGGTGTGAAGCAGCTCATCACCTTGCCCCTGAGCTGCAGAAGTGTAAAGAACCAGTGTTTGCAAGCTAATCCCAGGTGTTTTAGTGTGATCTGGGATGACAATCAAAGCCTAATGGTGCTAATGCTCCCTGACGGTCACAGAGGACAAACCACAGTTATCTATGTGCCTCAGCTGTGTATGACTCAAATTAATCCACACAGCTCTGCTTTTATGAACAGCTTCACACCTGAGCTTCCTAAACACTGCTTACATCCCTGGAGCCTGTGCTGCACCTCACATCTCACCCAAGCTCCAACCAGGCAGGACTCTGTTCCACTCAGGAAGAGTGGCACCTTTAGGATGCAGCTAAAGGGACTTTCTGAGCTTGTTTCAGCTTCTGCATGGCTGAGGTGGTCTTACCCTCTGCCTACCCTGATACTCTGGAGCCCACCCTTGCTGGAAGGAAAGCTGGACCCATGGACACTATGTGCTGCTGCACCAAGATGGGGAGCTAAGCACATCTTTGTGCCAGGTGTCTGTGGACAAGCTCTGCTTTGCACCACAACCCACGCCAGGAGGATCTGGCTCTTCCCTGCGTCCTCCATCACCCCTGAGGAGCTGGTTCCAAAGCCACAGGGGCTCTCCCTCCTGTGTTTCTCCTTCTCGAGCGAAGGCAATGGTGGCCCTAGCTGTGCTGTGAGTTGGGGAAGCACCTCCAGCCCCAGCACCTTATTTGCTTACTGCTCATAGCTGCTTTTTCCTGTACACGGAGTGAGTTCTGGTTACACGCTGGCTGCTCAGAGCTGCTTCAGCAGGCAGCAGGAAGAGAAAAGGAACGAGATACAACCCCCCTCCCATAGCAAACACTGGCAGTTTGCTGTTCTTCCAACTCTCCAGCGCTTGTCCCTGCTTGAACCCTGTCCTGTGCGTTGCAAAACCCCAGTACCCCCTCCTGGCTGGGGGATCCACAGCCCCCAGAATGAGCACATTTGAGGCAGGAGGAAGTGCCGGGGATGGCAGCAGCCTGGGATGGGCAACGGCTAGCATGGCAGCACAGGAGGATGCTTGGCAGAGGTTTAAGGGATAGGAATGTCCTTGCTGTTTTCCAGGCAATGCTTTAGGGTGAAATGATCCAACCCGTTTTCTGGCTGGCAATAAAATCAGCCCCAAGCATTTCTGGTTTGGGTCTCAAAGCTTCCTGTGGCAGAAAAGGCTCCAGCCCAACTGCTTGTCCTACCCTCACCCTGCTCTTCACCGGTATTGAGCAGAGTCTAGCATCATCAGCCCCTCTAGAATAGTGACAAGGCCCCAGGGGAGAATAGGCACATTCAAGCACCCAACCCACAGCAGTGATCAGAAGGGAGAAGCTGAAAAGCTCATTTGCACCTTCTCTGGCCAGCAAAGCTTATCTCAGCAGGTCAAGGACTAGGAAACACAGTTACCCTGGATGTGCTCCCCAACAAATCCAGCCCTGTGCTATCTCTTTCTCTCTGGAAAATCTGCACATCCCCATGCTGATGGATAAGCCACCACCACCACATCCTGCTGTCTCCAGGTAGAAAGAAACAGGGATGAAAGTGGGAATGTGGCATCAGACTGATGGTCCAAGAAGCTGCATGCATTAAGTAAGGATAACCTTGCACATCCCACCCAAACTTCCCTTCCCTCATGCTTGGAAACGGCTCATCTCCAAAACATTGGATAGCACAAGCTTCCCTCTGCCATGGTGGAGGGGGTCCTAGCACAGAGCCATGAAGCATCTTCCTCTCATGCCACGGTGAAAAGCAAATCAGTTCCCTGCAATAACTTACCTCCTTTTCTTAATGCTAGGAAAACAAGGGGAGATTTTGCCCATTTTGCCCCCCCAAACGAAGCCACCTCTCAGGCAGCTCCAGTGCCTACGTGGTGTTTGCAAGAATAAAGTACTGAGAAAATTTTGGGGAAAACCCTATGGAATTGTGGTCTTCCCCCCCCACCCCCAACCCTGTCCTCATGGGCACCCAGCAGATCCCCAGCATCATTTTGGGAGTGGGAGGGAGCCGGGCAGAGGAAACCCATGGCTCCAGGCTGGGATGGATTACTTGAGCAAACTAAAAGCAGCGGTTTGTTCCCTCCTGCACCAACGCAGTGGAAAGAATTTCCAGCTCCAGCTCCTGGGTGGAAAAGCTAAAAATCTGCATTTAAATAGTAACAGGTTTTGGAAAAAGGAAAAAAAAAACCAAAAACACTACAGGAGCTTGAATAAAATAAAGTTTAAGCTGGGGTGGGTTTTTTTTAGGTTTGGGGTTATTTCAGGTTTTTGGTTTTAGCTTTTCCTTATTGCTGCTTCGAGCAGACCCTTTCCATAACTCCAAGGAAAGGCACAGGATGACTCTGCTCTATTTGGGAACCTTCTGCCAGAACTGCCACAACCCCAACCAAGACACACACTGCAATTTCAGTATATCTTCTTCTTTCACCCTACAAATAGCGTTTCATTTCCTCCTTTATTGCTCTAAAACTATTTTCTTCAGCTCATTTCCCACTGATGCCCCTGTGGTAAGCGATACCCAGCAATGCTTTTTCACCCTTTTGGGTTCTGCGGCAGCCTGCTTCCCCATCCCAAGTGAGACGCCCAGATGTCACCCTGAGCCAAAACTCTTCCAACCCCGCACACTGGGAATATTAGGGCTGAAAAGGCAGGTAAGAAAATTAAACTACGATGCACTTCCAACATAGGAGACATCTGTACCTGGATGGAGGAAAGATGATGCTCAGCATGCACCAAAGGGCTGCTGTGGCTCAGTGTGGTGAATAGCATCCCCCAAAACTGCCTCCCTGAGGATCTGGTGAGTGCTTACATTGAGCCAAGCATCTTTGATAAAGCTGTAAGCCTGGTTTAGTGGTGGCCTTGGCAGTGCTGGGAAACGGTTGGACTTGATGATCTTGAAGGTCTTTTCCAGCCTGGTTGATTCTGTGATTCTATTCCACTAGCCAAGTGCTATGGAAAGTGCGGGAGGTTCCTGGTTGCTGCATCCAGCAGCCCAGATGCAGGCAGTATCCCTGCCCAGAGGACACTTCTTCTATCACTCCACAGGGACCAGCTGGTCGAGAGGCTCTCAGCATTTGAACATCCAGTACCCACCAACCCAGGAGAAGACAAGCAGGGAAGAAAGGGGATACTTTCCCCCTGCTGTAGCCCCAGTGTCTTAAACTGCATAAAACTTCTTTCCCCCAAAGAAGGGCTCACTGCAGCGCCCCTGGCACAGCCCAGCAAACTATTGGCTTTGTTATTATTTTTGCTCAACATCTTGCAATTTGGAAGGTTTGGGACTGAACTGCAACTGCTGTAAACCCAACTCTCGAGACACCGGTAAGAGCCAGCCTATGGGGGTTTGCCAGATGAAACCCCTCAAAAGCAAAGCCCCAAACCAGTAACATCAATTTAAAAAGAGAAAAAGAGAACTACAACACATTGCTTTTAAATCCAAACAACATTTTCACTCCTTCTCTGCCATTCTCACCCCTCCAGAAGGTGATGCTTTGACCAATATGTTTAACTGAAGTGTTTTAATTGATCCTGCTGCCATCTGTAGCCAAGCTACAGCAAACAACCTGCTGTGTATTTATGGACCAGGAAAGCCCAAACTTTGCACACTGGGTCAGAAGAAGACCCTGCCCCAAGCTCAGGGCTGCAAGGAGCCAACTCCATTCTAAAAGCACAGAGCTCTAGAGGAGGTGGGCTGCATTTTCTTTCCCCATGTGTTTGTTTTGTGGAGGAAATGCCTCCACCACAGCAAGCCTTTGTGAAATGCAAAGTTTGAATCTGAGATCTCAACCCATCTCCCATCTGCTGGTAAAGAAAATCAGGCTGATAAAACACAGCTAGTGCACCCTCCAATGGGTGCCAATGAGCTGCTTTTCCACTCAATGAGCTCAGACTGAGATTAATACTATTAATTTCTGTGCAGAACTCCATGCCCCAGCTGACCTGGCTCCCCCCACACACACACATTTGCTTTTTCTGGTATCTGTTCTCAGAGCACAGTCTATTTTCAGCAGTCCTCTTGGATGGGTTTTCATGGAAAATGAAGGCTACACTGCCCTGGGTTTAGATTAGATCAGAAGAAAAAAATGTATGTAGGATAGAACAGATCTGTTCTTCTGGATGGGAAAAAGGGGCGAGTTGGACAATTAATACTTTTCATGGACGAACTCCCCAGGGATCCCACATGTCTGTGTAGCTGAAGCAGTTCCTTTCCTGGAGTGAGATACATGGAGATCCCTGGAAACATGAGTCTCATCTAGGCTTTTTCCATTATCCCCTTCCAACTATGTATGGTATCTCTGTGTGTGTCTAAGGATGAAATACTTTTTAAATATATATATACACACATGATACCTATATACAACACATTTAAAAATCAAATCTTTTATATACACGTGTGTATATATATACATAGATACCTACATACATTTATGTCAGAAAAAGGTGAAAAGGGGAAGAATCATTTGAATAGGCTTTTATAAACCAAAAGGAGCCCCAGAAGAGGCCTGAGCTATGGTGCAGAGCAGTCCCAGGTCACTGCAGGACTCTCCTCCAACGATGAACACATCAAAACACTACTGCTCCTCTGATGGGTCTCCATTTACCTGCTGGTAACAGAAGGTCCCTGACCTCTAAAGCATGCAAAAGCCCAGAAAACCTGCCAAACCCCAAAGGATACAGTGGCTGGAGGGGAACCCTCAGCAGTGGCCGGAGCAGAAAGACCATGGACACAGCTCCATCGCTTCCCGTCTGCCACCCCTCACGCCTCGGCCGGCCTGGTTTATTTTTGTTTTTCCGCTCACTCCCCACATTTTTCTTATTTTAGCCCTTCTGTTGACTTGGAGGTTGCAGAATGGAAATGGAATGGTGCAAGCAGGCAGGTAAGGAGAGGGTTATCCCAGCCTTGGCTGCCTGGCACCTGGGGACACGCGCTCGGCAAACTCTAGCTAAGCTGACAGATGTGGTACAGGCAAATCGCTGGGGATTTGGCCATCGAGTCACTGCTCAGCTAACTGAGGTCCTCTCGAGGATCTCTGTGCTTTCACTCCCCACAGTGAAGGAAGCAGAAGAGAGAATCTCCCCCACCCACACACCCCTCCCAAAACCCAACTGATTTTTATCAGCAATAAATACAAGAAAAACTGTTTTCGAACCAGAAGAAGAAAAAAAACCCCAAACCAACAAACTCCCATGTAATAAAGCAAATATTTAACATAAAAAGCAGCCCTTGCATTTGCACAGGGGGTGACTCTGCAAGGACTCCATGGATAGTGTCCAATAAAATGAGGAAAACAGGGCATTTTGGCCATCTATCCCCAGGAGGACAGGGACCCAGTACGAGGATCAGCTTTGCACCCAGCTCCTGGGAGCAGTACGGCCACAGCTGGCAGCTTTGGGCACCACATGGCTGTGCTGGAGGTGGTTTCATCAGGATGGAGAAAACCCCTCGGTGCTGGGGCTGCCCTACTGCTCCCACAGCCACCTGACACAACCCTGCCCTTGGGTTTGAATTAACTCATGTCTCTTTCCCACCTCCCCCCACGTTGGTTTAAAATACACATAGTGGCTAAATAGCAGGAAACACCCGAGGCAAAAATACCACGGACAGGAACCCAGGGGCACAGGGGACACGCAAGAGCAAGAAGCGGATTTCCTCTCCAAAACATTGCATCTCTGATGGTGACGGTGACCCTGCCGTGGGCTGGGCCATCAGGGCCATGTCCCTCATCCTCGAGTGCCTTCACCCGTCAGTATGGGACTGAGAGGGGAAACTCCCAGCTTTTCGTTGCCTGTGTTTTGCTTCCCCTCCATAAAGGGGTCTTTCATTCAAAGGCGGCTTGTGGTGACTTGCAAATGTCTGTGTGGGTTAAAAACCCCATACAGTTATAGATATATAATCTCAAATGAGAGAGATACATAATCTCAAATGGGACACGCATATATATATATTGTATATAATCTCAAATGGGACATACATATATATAATCACAGAATGGTTTGGGTTGGAAGGGACCTCAAAGATCATCTAGTTCCAATCACAAATGCGACACACACACTTATATATATAATGTCAAATGGGATACATATGTATTTTTTTTTATATATGTATGTGTGTGTATATATATATATAAAAATAAAAATCTCAAAGGGGTTCATGTGGGAGCAAAGGTGACAAAGCCAGGACCTATATCAGCATATCCAGCAGGTTGCTGAAGATGTAAATTTCAGGAGGATTTTAATGACCAGAGCTGAGACACCTCCATTTAAAGGTCCTATAAGTTTAGGCTTCAAAAAGATGTACAACATTTCAGATTACAGCCACCACAGGTCACAAAGAGATGCTACCCCATGGCCTGAAGAAGCCTGATGCCTTGGGATGTGCTGGACCAGGCAGCACATGGGCATGGGCCACGTGCTGGGAGGTAGATAGCATCACTACCAAACCACAGACCTACCACCCCTGCAGGTGAGAAAGAGAAAAAGCTTTTACAGAGTGACAACAAACAACCAAACCTCAAAACCTGGGAGATTCCCATAGAAAACCAGCAAATACTAGTTACAGACATGAGGTTCACTGCGAGCAAGGATTAATTCAACACCTCTTCAAAACAGAAACACTTTGCACTCAAATCTGACCCTCCTTTCACGAGACGACTGGGTCAACTGTTGCAAGTCACCCACCAAGACATGGCTTGGAAAAGACCCATTAGCATTAACTGCATTAATCCTGACAGGAATAATGAGTCTCTTGTCCCAGCATTGCTCATCACCACCTCTGCAGTCATTGCTGGATGCTGATGGAGCAGACAGCTGCCTGTGAGGGGTTAACCACCCACTGAGGAGCCTCTTGGCGCACACTCACGTCATGGAAATACTCAAGTAACCACAATTTTCTCTATTGCTTTTTTGGCTCTGGTTCTTCAACGCTTCTACACTTCCAGCCCAGATCTCTGCTACCTGTTTCCCAGAGAGGTAACGGGTACACAAACAGCAGCTCGAGTGAGCAGCTGGGGATCTGTTTTTAACATAGGTTACTGTTATACTTTCTACCTCCAATAGTACCAACATTGAGGTATAAAAAAAGATTGTGATTCACAATACAAGGAAAAACAATAATAATCAGATGCACAGCAATAAATGGAGGTGGGCTGGGGGGGTTGTGCTTTCTGGGTATTAGTATTGCACCAGGCTGGACTAAGCCCCAGGCAGCCCTGTCCTGCTGCTGCCTGTCCACCCACAGCAGCTGTATGCCTCTCTCCTCCATCCATTCCTTCCACTTTCCCAGTGCTCCCAGTCTCCCCAGCATCAGCTGTTTCTCCTGCCTGAGGGGCACCAAGTGGCCAGGAGGAGCTGCCTTCATTGCCTTCATCCCACCTCAGATGCAGCAGGAGGTCATCCATGATTGCTACACGAGAACCAGGGGAAGGGGAGGGAAAAGAAAGAAAAAACAAAAAGCAAGCAGAAAACCGAATCAGTTTCCTGATAATCACAACCTGCCTTAATACATCCACCCAGTAATTGAGACCACAAGAACCAGCAACGCTCCTGGAAAACGTCAGCCCAGCAGCTCAGCTTCCAGTCCCCATTCCACTCCCATGCGCCTCCGGACTGCTTTGCAGCCAGTTACTGAACGTTAACCCACATCAAACCAGACAACCCAGGAGACAATGTCCTCCTCTTCACACCGTCACTAGTTGTGATTAGCAGAGTGAGACAGCAGGCTGGGCAGGGAGCGCTGCCCTGTGTGCCAGAGCTGCTCAAATGGGCTTTTCCCAAGGAAGAAAAATAAACAGGAGGTTTAGAGCATCCTTGTTCAATGTTAGCAACTGATGTTACCTGCTGAGAGAGGTTTGCCATTCTGTTTTTAATGCCCTAATTCCCCATGGAGTACAGTTTAGGTGTTGCTCATAACTTCTTAATACTCCTTTTAATAGCCCTGAAAACAAAGGGGATGGGGCATCCACTGACCCACCGATGAACTCAATGTGCCAAGAGGATTTTGCGGCTGCTCTGGGAACAAGTGGTATCTCTCAGCAAGGAGCTGCTTCTCTGGGAGCAGGGCTGGACCAGCTGGGCGAGATGCACAGGGTGTAAACACCCCATACCTGGTTCACGGCTTACAAAGAATAATCTTTGGAGGCTCATCAACATCCCAACTGACTCTACAAAAGGTGCATGTAGAAGAAAAATCAAAACTGGCTCCTCCAGAGATCTGAACAGAAGAAAAAGCTTCCAACCACCTCATTTTTCAGGGCCATGACAATGAGAGCATCTCAGGGTTGCGTGCAACCCCACCAGCCCCACAACGCTGCAGATACCTTTTGATAATCAGCATTGGGGATGGTGTGGGTCAGCTGTGCTCACCCCAGCTTGAGTGCTGCACAGGGCAGCTCTCACCCCCAGAAAACAACCACCACCTGCTTTATGTTGCCTGAAGCAGCTTGTGCTCAGCCCTGCTTCATGCCAACATCCACAGCTTTGGGCATCCAGCAGGGATGTCCCACAGGGGTCTGTGCCAAAGCATTTGCTGGGCTGTGGATGTGCCAGGACAGACCAGATCCACAACACAGAGGGGATTCAGCAGCAGCCAGGACCCTCCTGCTTTCACACCATCCCTTTTGCAGGAGGAGATCAAATGCAAAGTGAAAAGGGAGCGACTTGGATGCTTCCCAAAAATTAAAATTCCCCTTGGTAGGAAGGAAGCAAAAGCAACACCAGGTGTTGGGTGCTGCTTTTAAGGCAAGAAAAACGGTTTTGAGGGGAAGCTTTAAAAAGGAAAAAACCCAAACCCTTACTTCCACATAAACATCAATAGTATTTTTCAGAGATCTACCCTGGGGCAAGATGACCATAGAAACACAACTCAATAGCTTCAAATCGGATCTGGTGATTAGGAAAGGCAGAAAGACCAACGCCACTGCAAAGGCAGAGAGCAGATGTGCAGCTACACAGCAATGGCAAGGGCTGCACTAGGTTGGCCAGAAACACTCTGCTGAAGTAGGGAGGGTCAAATCAGCACCTGAAACACTGGGGAAGATCAGCCTGGGGGAAAAGGGGTATTCTGCTGCTCATGGTGGTTTTGGAGGACCCACTCCACCCCCTTTATGGAAATGGCACATCCTAAGCTGTTTCTGGGCATCCACAGAGCAACCTCCTGTATCGGTGTTTTGTAGCACCAGCTCCAGCACCCCCCAGCTTTAAAACCAGCCATGAAATAAAAGTATTAATGAAATAACACTTGTGCCAGAGGGGGAAAACACAGGACATGGATGTGAAAACCTTTCCCACCAGGACAGCCCAAGCCTCTTCTTACCCTGGAAATTTCCCCTCCCTGGTTCCTGTAGCATTTTAAGTGTAGGCATCAGCTTTTCTGAACATTGCTGCTCATTCACAATTTGTGGAGGTAGGCAGGGAAGCGGGTAACCTCACAGGACACCATAGGGATGAACATCCCGACTTCCCTCTTGTCCAATTAGGAAAATTTGGTGTAGTCTCTCCCTAAATTTGATGCTCGCAAGGTTTTAATGCCTCAGCATTTCTCCTAAGGGAGAGGACTGGGAGGAGGAGAAGGGGAAAAAAACCCATAGCATGTTTATGAATCAGCCTGTGAAGCGTGTGTTTCGGGGGTGGAAAAGGTGGGCGATGCGCAGAGGAACAGAGTTAGATGAGTCACAAAATGCTGCTTTTCCTCTTCTCGCCGGCATCGAAAATATTCCAGCGTGGAAGAGAAATCGTATTTCTTTCTTTTTTTATTGTCAGGAGGGAGCTGGAGCGTAACCTTGGCTGGGTAGCAACCGCTGGCAGCGAACCCCACTTAGAGTACACATAGGGGGGCGCCTTGCATGCATGTGCTGACGGATGCACATACACATGGACACGCACACATACACACAGCTCCAGGTATAGGCTGGGAAAAGGATGGGAATAAATAGTGTATCAATGGGGTTTGCTGCTGCTTCTAGCAAAAGAGGGGCTTGGACATGTGCACATGTCAAAGAGCAAGAAGCTCCCCGGAAATGAGGCTCAGTAGGTTTCAGGAGAGTGGCAACACATCACAGGCTGGATTTGGGCTTGGGGGTATCGCTTCCTCTTACCCAGGTGGACTTGGGCACACACATGTGCAAATACACACACACACAAGAGCTCTGAGATCCTGAAATAAAGCTTATGGAGATGTGGAGAAGTGTGTTATAAAAGAAAAGCCAATTTACTCATGGGTTTTGATCTCACCCTGTTGAAGCCGGCTTGAGTAACACTTAAAACAACCAACGCATAATTACTGTTATCACTGCACCTTGCAGTGGGGCAGAGGAGGCTTTGAAGAGCATCAGGTACCACACTGGGGTCAGCCCCAGGAGCAGCGAGGGTGAGGAAGAGGATGAGGAAGACCTGGAGGAGAGCTGATCCTGCCTGGTGGCATTCCCAACCTCAGACAGCAGCAGGGCTTCTGCTTGGGAGTCCAAAGAGAGATGAAATGCAAGAAGTGATAAACGCCCCTATGCTGCAAACAGCTGAGCACTTGACTTCACTGACATTCACAGTCCATTTAGGTTACTGACGAAGCAAACAAAATTATGCATATGCATTAATGCTAGCAATATCCTGCCTGACATGCACACTCATTTACACATGGAAATCCATTTACAAGAGAAATCAGAGCTATATTTAAAACAGAAAAAATCACTTAACCATCCACAGGGCAACTCCTGTTTACATCTGTCATTTCTTAGCAAAATTGGAATCATTTCAGGGTAAACTGTGCCCCTGGTTTTACGCCTAGTAAGAAAAATGTTTGCCCTCCTGTGCTTCCCCTGCTCAGTGCATTAGGAGATATGTACATTTACTGCTTGTGTATTTTAGTGGGTTTGAAGTGGTGCAGTATAAAAGCAACCTGTGGAGCTCAGTGCTGGCAGACGGGAGGAAGTACAGGGAAGCACCCGCCTGGCACACGTGGAGCATCCAAAGCATTTATTAGTTAAAACTGACTTTGGAGATTCAGAAGCCTTTTAAGAACTGCCATGGTAAGACCTAAATGCTCTGTGGCTTCTCCAGCTTCCTTGGCAAACAAAACAGCCATGACAGAGCTGAAACTGGAACACAAGCTCTTCTTAACAGAGAAATATCTTCTTCCAGTCCAGCAATCTACATCTCACTGCTCGGCTGCCAAGCCACAAACTAGAGATATTAAATAATCAGTATTGCTCTCCGTTTCCTCCTGCAAATGTAAATATGAGCACTGGAGCTGAAAAAGCAATCGTAGGCTCCAAAAGAATACTCACCCCCTAAAATACATATATTTTTAATATAAAACACACCAATGGCAGCTGCTTCTCACTTAAGGCTGGAGCTCATTGCTCCAGCATTTAAAATGCATCAACAGAATAAAGAAGCAGCAGAGAGCAGCTCTCTGAAGTATGCCAGGAGGCAGTTTTTAAGAAGGATGATGTATTTTAGATTGTGATTCATGACCACACTGGCAGCTTGATTTCAGGTGAAATGAATGAATGCAAGACAGGAGGCTGTGAAAATGAAACTAGCTGGAGCAGAAGGGCTGCTCTGCCCTTCAAGCCACCTAAGCTTTGAATCTCCTTCCCCTTTCTGCACAAGCTCAAGCGTGTCATCAAACAGCCCCACACTTCCGCTGCTGGAGTTTAATTAAGCTTAAATTAAAATGCAATTTAGTACAGGTCATTTTTAAGCCCAGCTCACTATCCCACACTGCTCCCTGGAGCAGTTCTCCCACATGGGGCGCCCAAAGGTACTCCAGCACAGCCAAGGAGGCTGGCTCCTGCTGCTGCAACACAACCTGCAAGCTCTCACCATGCTGGCAAAAAAGGCTATTTGCTTAACAGCATGGTTCTAAACCAAGCAAACCACAAAGGGTCCCATTCTGGGTGATTTTAAGCTGTGCTAATGTGCCTGAATCTCATTCGTGCCATGAGAAAAATATAAATACAGCACAAAAATTGCAAAAATTCAGAATTCTTAAAGAAAATCTTCGACCACATTTTCACTGCTGGTTGCACTGACCATGTTATTGCTCTCAATGCCCATGCACATCACTGTGAGCTGTACTGTGCAGAAGATGCAGACCTCTGCTTCAAAGGCAAATGCCACAGAACATCCCAAAGTCAAAAGCTCTTGCGAATCAGCAGCCTGCAAGAAACCCAACACTGAACTTAACGAGAAGCAAAACTGCAGAGAGCCAAGCACAGAGCTCGCCTTCATGGAGGTAGGAAGACAAACAAAAATACAAACTTAACTGCTACTGCTAACCCTTTGCTTTGCACCTACATCGGACATTCGAGCCATCTTCCTCAAGGAGAGCCCAGTGTCACCGAGCAGTCAACATGCCTGACTCAGTGACAATGATTCACTTGGACAAACAGAAGGATGAAGCCACCACGAGCCTCACAATGCCAATGCCCATAGGTGACATGCTGCAGCATGGCACAGAGCACCCATCACGTTCCCATGGGGCCAAAGGACAGCACAAAAATGTTGGGAGCAATTATACCTTGAAATCAGGCCGCTCACCTGTTTGTTAAGGACACATTTTGCATTCAGCCCCCAAAGTAGAGGGATCCCTCCTCTCCGTACTAATGAGACAGGGCCCCAGCCACCTTCCTCCAAAACCAGGTTAGACTAGGGCAGATGTGATAGATGCTCCATTGCTTACACCTTGTGCAGAGCACCCTATGGTAAGAGCTTCCAAGTGCGGTCCTGATCACATCAACCCAGAGAGCAAAGCAGAAGCTGCCTGATATGGGGAGTGCTGGCAGGAAGGGGACCCCAAGCACAGCCCAGCACACAGGACTGATGCTCACAGGGCTGGTTTCGAGTCCACACAGCCCTCCCAATGAATAAAGGTGCACACGGCAATCCTGCCAGCATCTGCTTGGGGTTTCCTTAGCCTCAGCCTTAAGAATCAAACAAAACGCAGATGCAACAAGCTCCAACTGAGGAGAGAGTTTACACACTTATCTCCCTGCACAACCTAGAGACAGGACTTGGTGCTCCAAAACACTGGAGCAAACTCACCCTAAAACCCTCCCGTTTCCGTGCGCAAAGTCAATGACCTACGTCCTGCCACAGCCTGACCAACGGCAATCAGACTGGGTAGGTTCAGGCACCGCGGCAAGTGTCTCCTGTGCACACTGAGCACTTGCAAACCACGAGGTTAAAAACTGCCCTTATCCAGCCCAGAAGATGCCCAGCTGCCCAAGGAGGGCTCCCCAGGTCAGCGGAGCAGGCACAGAGTCCACTGCACATCCCATCATCCTATCTCCCCCTGCCACCCCTTCCTCTTCCGCAGCAGCACCCAGGGCCGTGGCGAGCCAGGAGCAGGATCCCCCCCACCGCAACACACACTGCCTCGATTTTGGGGCTTCCCTCTTTCACCCACAGGCAACGGGGGGACCTCCCCCTCTTCTTCTAGACCGCACATCCGTGTCCCTCCGCCATACCGCCAGAGGAATTACTACCCCGCTAATTGCCAGCACCAGCGGCCGCCCATACCCCAGGAATTCGGTAACTGAATTAAGCCGGCAAACATTCCCCTATCAACAGGTATCCCACAGCAAATTCCCACTGCTCCTCCGGGCCGCGGAGGGATACTCTGGGGGAATTCCCCAAGCTTCACCCCGGCTCTTCCCGGTCCTGACAGAAGATCCCAGCCGCCGCATTGTCCCGTTAGAGCTGCCCCATCCCGCCGTCCGGCACTAACCATTGGGACCGTACTTCTCCCGGCTGCGGCGGACCTGCTCCGGGCTGAGCCCGCAGCTTTCGCTCACGCCGAAGCGGCGGAGGACGTCGAGCACCGGGAGGCTGTGCGCCGCCTCCATGCCCCGGCCCGGCCCGGCGGCTGCTCGGCGGGGGCACACGGGGCGCCGCGCGTACGAAGCTGCCTCGGCACCTCTCCGCCCCCGCCGGGCCCGCCTCCTCCCCCCCTGTCGTTCCCCCCCCCCCCGCGCCCCGCGCCGCCTCCCGCC